>JAVJIF010009910.1:0-40000 GCA_038442645.1 Agave tequilana
CTAGCACATGATCTCAATCAAATAAATCTGCGCAAATTCTAAATCAGGATATTGAACAATTGGCTCGGCAAAAAGTTTATTTCTCACAGAAAATGGTAGCATTGTATAGGCTTTAGTTAGTACCTGAAAATGTTGGTTTTGAATTTTTATGAGACATTCCGGGATGAAATTCCTTGTTAATTATATATGCGCAGGAAGTTTTGATCTTGCATACCTAGTATAATGCATTAACTTTTCTTCCTCAATTACTTGTAACTTGAAAGTACTAGGAATGTCAATCATTGCTTGTTTTCTGCTAAAATGCAATTCTTATAGGAAATCTTACAACGGTCTTCTTCCTTTTAGATTTCCCCCATTCTAGGTTTACTTGAAAGTAATAGGATATGATTCCATTTACTCTTCAGCTTGTTTGTACTGTGAACTTAATTTCCTATAGCAAATCTTTCAATCGTACATATGCATCCAGATTCTTTTGCATAATAAGGTAATTCAGAGGACTCTTCATTGGTTATTTGAGTTAAAAACTGGGGCTTTTTGTTTGTTGCAACTGGGGATTTCAACTGGAAGTGCAACCTACTTGCAGTAACCGTCATTACAGCAGCTGGTTTTGCAGCTGTTTGTTGCAGCAACACTACTTGCATGGCAAGTAGTCATTATTTTCTTCTTCTTGTTAATTAGAAATTGATTAAATTTTTTTTTTCTTCCAAATTTAACTTTGTGTAATCATTGATTAGCTTGACATGTGTGATGCATGTGATTTGACGGATGGTCACTTGCTACTTCTGTTGCCAGTGTGACTTATGGTCATTTAGCGCAACTTGCTGCAATTAGGTCCTTTTTCGCAGCAGTAGTCACAAATGTAATAGGCATTTGCAGCAAATCAAACAACTGTAGCTTGCCACCTTTGCCACTGTAGTTGCAGTTGTAGCTCTTGTTAACAAAACGTGCTCTGGTAGGGACTTTGGACTTTCTGCCATTTTCAGTGGTCGTGTTAGGTTGATATATTGTGGGGAAAAAATGAATGTCAATTTGTTTTATGGGAGTTTTTCAACTTTGAGCCATGCTGCATAATGAACACCATTTTGATGAGAAACGCATAATGTGATGATATGGTTTTCAGACCTCGACATGACAGGAAAAGTTTGTGGTTTTATATGGATTTTGTAAGTTGTTGATCTCAGTTGTTAAGTCGAGGTTCATGCTTAGATAAGTATATTTGTTGTTTGGTGTTATTTGAGGTGAGTTGGTGGTTGGTGCAGAATGGGTCAACAGACATGTTGTGCAACAATGATGAGACGAGGCCCGCTTAAGCTGAATGAGCCATCCAAGTTGGAGAGTAAGCACATCAAGGAAGCTGCAGCAAGGATGGTTTCATATTTGTATTTGAAAGATTAAGGGCTTTTCTAAGTTTGTTTCACACCATTCTTAAGCTGTATTTGTTTGCAAAAGAAAACAAGAGAAAGTAAACAAGAGAGAGTGATGGATTACCCTCTCCGGCTTGCAAAAGACGGACGGTTCCTTTTCATCTAAAGATAAAAAAAAATGTAAAACTTGGCAGCAACCTGGATATTTCATTTTTGTTATCCTGTTCTGGTCGAGTCGTCCTATTTTAGTAGATCCTTAGTCTCAAATTTGGGAGAAACTTATGTAATCGCTGGAAGATATTTCTAAGGATCTTTAAGATCTTTCAGGTTGTAATCTAGACTAAAGGTAGAGTAATCTCCCTATAAATAGATGAGCTCTTGATTGTTAACAGAAACCAATTAATGCAGTATTTCTCAAAGAAATCAGCCTTGAAAATCTAAAGCGGGGAAAATCTCCTGCTTTTTGTGTGTGCGTGCGTGCGTGCGTGTTTGTTTTGGGGTGGGGGGGGGGGGGGGGGGGCGCTAAAAAGAACTGCCCCTAATTTACCCCTTTCCTTTTCTGCATAAGCATTATTTTTCTAAAGTGTAGTCCGCCGGGGGGTGTCCTTCAGGATTTTGTTTAAACACTATCAGTAACTTTAATATGGTATCATGTGTCTTATGATATTATAGCTGCTTCTGCTTCATCATGTAGCTTACATTTTTTAGTTAATTTTTTTATACTATCTCTGCAGGTAGAATATAAAGAATACTTTTCCGGTCAAGTACTTCATGCAGTGGCGGAGGCTCCTAAAGAGGCCCTTCCTCATGACTGTAGGCCTACTTTTGGGACGGCATGGTTGACAACAATGAAATTCAAGGTATGCTTATAATATGCTTTATATTGTTAAAAGTTAAAAGTATCTTACTGTTTCCTTCAAAATAAGTATTTTACTATTGCCAATTGATTGCTGAGTTCTGCATGCAACGGATCAACCATTTCTAGGGTAATCAACAAGAAATTATTCAATCACCAAATACTGAAAAAAGGATCATTAAAAATCCATTTGAATGAGAACACTTCTCTTTGTCTTGTATCAAGCCAGAGCCTGATTGGAACCCAGCTTGATGCAAACCATGCCAATGGTGACATGTTGATCATTATAGGTTTAATCAATAAGGTGCTCTTCATGTCTACGATTGCATAGAAGAGAATTATTTGAAACCATTTTTTATCAGAATGATTCTCTTTTTGCCAGTATCTCCAGCTAAAAATGTCAGGCTGTGCAGCCGAAGAGGATTGGAACAGATCTTGATCAAACTGCTTCCTAAATGACACTGAATTGGTGGACTCAGTTCTTGGTCTATTCAAGATGAAACTTTAGTAATGAGACTTGTCGCTTGGTCTGTGATTGCGTATGGATGTGTTTTTTGAGTGTGGCACTGTGTCACAGGGTTCCAATTTCATTGATTGATCTGGATTAGGGTAATGCCATGATAGGCTTAGCCTTGTGTTATGGCTTGTCCGTTAAGCAATTATTATCTCAGGCCAAGTATTTGTCTGAGAACGGACCAGGTTTCATAATGTAAGGCGTTCACCTTCAAGGATGATTCCCAGAGTATAAGGCAGGCTTTGATATCATAGACTGTTCACATCTTTGCACGTCTTTTTTAATTATCACACCACATTTGTTCAATAAAAAGGCCTGGTAAAAAGGGCTGTAAATTGTAATTATGCTTAAGGCTCATAAAGGAAATAAATTTGAATATATATTACATTTTGTTTACCCTTGCTACGAACCAGGAGTGGCATTTAAAACCTGATTGACAATGACCTGACCCAGTATAGATTAGGTGTAACCGGATTCAGGTCTTAATCGGTCAACTCGCTGACCCATCTATATTGAGGGGGTCGGATCCGGCTCTGGACTCTTTGACCCAAGTTACCCAAATTAACCTAGTTAAACAACAAATGCATAACGTTCAGACCTTTTGTCGAGATGCATCATGTGCTCTGTTGGTTAGAATGCTAGGTGTTTAATGTTTTTTGGACAAGTTCGAATTTGGCTTATGGATATTTTTCCCCATCAAAGTAAAAAGTTATTTCCTATAACCTATCACCTCAAGCAATTAAATGTGTAACACTGGTCGAAGTGGGGTACCCCATTCATGTTTGAGTTAGGATCGCTTGGCAATCATTACTCTGTTCAAAAGATTGGTCGTTATGGTCAGGCCTATTTAGGTTGGATCAAAATTGACCCAAATTCGAAAGTGACTCAACCTAACACATTTGCCACCCTTACTATCGCCTAGTTGTAGTTTTGATTTGTTTTCTTATGCATTTTAATATTATTTATAGCATGGTTTAAAATCTTGAAATCCGTATCAATATCGGCCAATGGTTTTCATTGTAAATATCGTCCATATTAGACATCAATATCGGAAATATTGATCATATAAGCAATATAGGCCCTGATATGGGCTGATATTACAGGGTTAATATCGTATCGGGTACCACAAAATCCGATATCATATTGCCGATACGTATCGGAATCGGCCGAAATTTGAAACCATGATCTATATTTGTTAGTATGTACTCTGGTTGTTTAGGGATTTCTTCTTTGTTCTTGACTAATTTTTTGTCACCTAGATTCTCTTAGTTATCTTTTCCTATTTCTTAGGTGAATGAAACCTACAACTGCAAATATACCCTGGGAAGTCGCAAAGCTGACATCTACCCTGATAGTCTCTTCAACTGCCAAGCAAAAGATCCAACAACCGCCGAGTTGGTCAGAAGATTTTTCATACTGTAAGTACATTTTAGATATTGTTTTTAGTCTTTGATGCTAATGACATATTTTGCTTCCTGTAGTCAGATTGATTTTATAGCTGCCGATTCTTTGATCATTATCGCTTATGGCACTAGACAAGCATTACTATAATCCAGTGAGTTACTTGATAGTTTATGTGGCTGCAATCTTCTGACTTCAGTTGCCAACGATACTTTGAAGTCACTGCCCATATTAGAAATCCAAACCCCCACTATCATCAAACAACACAAGTTATATGAGATATTTAAAATGTTCAATGTTGCTTGATGTATTTTGTATTTGAGGGCTCATTTAGACTTCAACAAATGCTACCACTTCTCACTCAGGAAGCATAAGCATACTTTATATAGATCAGAGAGCTGATTGTTATATTAATTACTGAGCCTTCCTCCTCTCTACCCCGCTTCTCTCTCCAAAAAGAAAGAAAAAGCCTTGCACGTCTCAAACTTCTCATGCTTTAAAGTCTGTCCCAAGTCCCCTGTACTACAAGGATGGTGGTTTTTTACAAAATTTATCGGTTTTGAGGCGTTTGCACTGGTTTTGATTGGGGATGATCTGAAACAAAAGCATGGACATTTGGTTCTGTTTGGAAATCGAGCCGATTAACTCTAAAAAATTGCAAAAAAAAAAAAAAAAAAAATCTAGGCAGCAAAAATGTGTGACCACAACAGGTTCAACCTCGTATTCTAGAAATACCATGGATTCAATAAAAACTAATCTCAAAGTCTATCAAAATAAATAAAGGAGAATCACCATCCATTGTAGCATTCTTGTTTCTTTCTAGGGTTGGTAATGGGTCGTGTTGTGCCTAGTCAAGCCCAGACCCGGTCCACGTAAAAACACTTAGGCTCAGGCACAACCTAGAGTATTGTATGAGCCTAGACTTATAAACATATGTACTAATTCACTGGATACTGGGCTGACCCGCCGACCCATTTGTGCCTCCATTTGTGCTTGAATTGTGCCGACCCAGTGTTGTGCTTGAATTGTGTCGGAGGCTTATTATTTTGTGTCTATTTTGTGCCTACTCGTGCCTACTTCACACACTTTGTGCCAAGTAGTTTCAACAATTCTAATTAGGATTGGTCTCACATTTTGTGTCACGGTCTCGCCTCTTAAAAATAATATTAAACTTCCATTATTATTAAAGTGCTATAGTATTTGATGTGATGTCTTGAAGAGAGTGAGTTATTGCTCGGAGAAAAGTATTTAAATGTGTTATTTAAAAAATGAAAGTTAAACTCACATTTATAGTATTTGAATAGTTTCTTGCATATGAATTGCAGGTGCTTTGAAAATATAGATAATAACTAACTTCTCTCTCTCTCTCTCTCTCTCTCTCTCTCTCTCTCTCTCGAGAAGTTTCATTGGTGAGCCTACTGGGGTGGATTCGAATACTGACCCAACTTGCTTGCCCTAGGACCCATTATGTTCCTGCTGTTTCCTTTTTATTCAGAAAAAAAATACATTGTTCCGATCTTCTCTACTGAGATTGTATTTCCCTTGACTGCTGTTGTACCACATTCTCTACTATGGTCATATTTGTGCACTCTACTCGAACTCATGATAATTTGTTCATATCAGGTTCATGAGATCATCGATATTCGACCAAGGGAGCACTGGAGTGAAGGCATATGTCGTAGCGGGCACCTTGTCAGGCATGCTGTGCGGCATATTCTGCAGCGTCCTACTGAAGACCCTCCAGTTCTCCATGCTCGCCCTCTGTAGACGATGGGAGGCCCGGAAGAACCAGGTCCGAGCCTTTGCAGCTCGGTTCCGGCGAGCTTGTCTCGTGGTTGCATATTTCTTCGCCGCAGGCTGGTTGATGTTGGAGTACGGCGAGATGATTGGTTTGAAACAGCTCTACTTGAGGTCCAGCCTCTCAGAGAGAACAATGTGAAATGGGGTGCCCATGTATACAAAATTCATCCATGTAGAATGAGTGAAGTTTGTTCCAGTTCCTCTTATGTTTTTTTCACCTGAGAAATCAGAGAGGGAGTAGATTTGTTGGGGAGCAGAGTGTTGTTGATCTGTATCTGGTCTGAGCTGAGGTTGGCTGGTTGTTTCACCTAAATTCGACCCAATGAGAGTGACTTTGTCACACTGCTTTGTTTGCTGATAGAGATGGGAACTGTCAGAACATTGACAATTATAAAAATATATATATGATTTGAAAGAGCTATCAAATGCACAATATACAATAAAAGTGAGCTCTCATATTCAATTGGAGCAAAAGTTTTCACAACATCAGATGAGATCACTGGGCTCAACGCCATTTTATTCACGCCTGCATCACTACAAATGAGGGACATAGCAAAATGATATACTTTCTTGCACCCCCAACAAACAGAAACATGCACACAACACATCAATAAAAAAAAAAAACAGTTTTTTTCAACAGTATGATAAAATAACAACATTGATCTATCCGATTTCATCAAAAACAAACATTGCCTTTGGTGCAGGCGACTCGGCAGAAAGCACTGAACCATTCCCCTCGAAAGGAAGAGGATCCCAAGCCTTTTCCTCGCTGCAGTGCCCAGTAGTGTTTTTAGTAGTTATAACAGCCTGACAAACGAGAGCACTTGAGCTCTGTTCGGCCGCCAGTGCCTTCAGCCGCATCCTCTCAGCCCTAGACCCGATCGTCTGACCTAAGATGGATGCTGCTAGGGTAAACGCCATTGCAGTCTTTGGCATGAGTACTGACTTACGAAGCATGGCAATGAACGGGACTGCTGCGTGAATAGCCACAAACCACTGAGGCGAGAATTTCTGTGTGTGCTCCCTCCAAATCCCGAGAGGGACGTTGGCTGCCATTCCTAGCAACGCGATCGCCAGCATCTTCGCGGGCAGGGGCTGGGGCCGGAGGTTCTTTACGAGGGCTGTCCGAGCAAGGGCTGCACGAGCTGCGACTATTGCAGGTGGGCATCTAAACTTCACACCTGGAGGAGGCTGTAAAGCCTTTGCAACAAGGGCAGAACGGCACTCACAGCCCGGTAGGACTTGGCTATGGGACACTGCCCTGTTGCAGCCACTCATTGCTCATGGCCTCGTGAGATGAATTGCCTCCCTTCTACAACACAATTTAGGGAAAATAAGATACAAACATGAGCAAGCAGGAGACATAGTCACCGTAGTAGTAGTATTTTACAAGATCCACAAGGATTATTCTGAACAAATGATTTTCGACTACTCTAGAACAGAATATTGCAACAAAAAACTTGGGGACGGATAAAACAAAACTAGCAAGCAATGTGTTGATCTCTAATGGTATAATGGTCTACAAAACGGAGAAACTTGAAGGTTCATATCTAAAATTGCATCTAAGAAAATATCTACATTTACCGTGAAAAACTTTGAAAGATCATATAATAACCAAATGAAATATCCAGTATATCTACATTCAGAGATTTCAAATCTAAGGCCATTTTACTTGTTCACAAGGTTAAGGCTCTTGCGAAAAACATTACCTGAGAGGAAGGCTCTTGCTTGGAGGATTTCTTGTTTTGCCTGGACTTCTTCAATTTGTTGGAAAAGAAATCAAATCCAAACAGCCCACCACCAAAAGATGAGAGACTAATAGTTGCTGCCCTTGCTGCCAAGGGATTAAACTGAGAAACTTCTTTGGGTTCTGCTGGACACTCCTTTTGCATAAAGGATCTCTCTGAGAGCGGGACAACTCCATCTCGCCCATGGAAAAGCCTGAACGCCATATCAAAATCAGGTCCATCTTCAAAGATCGGACCCTTGGCGCCACGCACCTGAAGAGACAAAGATTATACCACAAGACAATTGATGATGATACAACAAGCTCGAAAAGCAACTTTCTTATAAAGCTCGTAGACAGTGAGCCACTTACAGGCACGGCAAAATTGAATGACGAGAAGAAAAATTTGTTGGTTCATTGATGTTTCTCAAAAATGGGCACCTCTCAATGTCCTGATGAGCATATGAATCCTCAGAACAGAATGATCCAGTGATGAAGTTTCTGATATGGGAATCCATTTGTATGCCAAGTATATTCAGCTGCACGAAGAAAAAAGTTAAAATCATATGCAAGCCAAATACAAGAAAATCATTATGCAAAGGAAACAGGAGAATGGATCTTGAACTTGAAAGCAAAGTTCTTTTGCAGCAACTTACCTAACAAGCTATATAACAGCAAATAAATGGAATAAACACGTTTTTTTAAAATATTGAGAATAAAATTTCATGAACTAAATCAACTAATCTAAGTTCTCTTATTATTTCATTGCCCAAGTCGCTTCCATCACTCATTCACCCAACATCCCCCAGTGCTGAAGGATCAAGTACTGCTGCAAAGGGCAACAGACTAGTTGATCATGACAAAAGGCTGAAGATAAGAGACATTTCTCGTTTCAAGCTCTGCTATTACTCATTAACAACTCCCAAGCTAGATGCCTATGAAGTTTTGATTCCAATCCCCATGTGCCTTTGCCAGAGACAAGGTAATAGTTGAGAGCAACGGAGCTCGGGACAATGACTTTGTGGAAGAGAGAGGGGGAATGTGGTCGGAGCGAGGGATTACATTTCTCCTTCATTCATCAAAGCTAGCATCCAAGAGGTCATCTCTCCCCATCTAATCTTTTGGATGTGGATATGGGGAGCTAGAATTTGGAAGGCGACATGATTGATATTTCAGGAATCGACTCCAACAAGTTTATTATTTATTCAAGTCTCCTAAATTGTCCCATCTATTCTTAATCTCTAAAACATAGCATTTGGCGAATTCAACCCAAGATGACAAATTTTGTAACTACATTGTATGATGATATAGCTTGGCCTAACATCAATAAGTTGTCAGTCATGTTGATATCACTCCAACATCAAATCATTTGATCAAAAGCAAACAGATCGAAGCCTGTTAGTTGAGCAAGACTGCTACTTATTGGTTTGATCCAGATGGGTTCAGAGACGAGAATCATAAGCAGAGATTTCAATTCCTTTGAGAGAACATCACCCAAGACTACAATTTCTCTAATACCTTGAATCAAACAAGCATGAAATTATTCATTTCATAAGAGACAAATCATCACGCAATTGTATTATCTAGATCGGCAAATTCCTATTAATAGCAAATGTATAAAAAATTAAACAGATTGCCAGATGACAACACGTTCTTCACTTCGCACGGATTTATAAATAATACTAAACTATTTCAAGCTTTAAATTTTCACAGAAAAAAGAAACCCTTTTGATGAACTCGACCAAAAAAAAAGCGATATGGAAACCGAGAAACAACTAAGAATAAAAAAATATTCACAAATTACAAGAGAAAGCCATCAAAACATCAAACAGATCGATGATTTGAAGAGATTGGGACGGCAGAGACCCAAATAAAATGAGAAGAAAAAAAATTCGGAAAATTCACAGAAACAGAGCTAACAGAATCGAAGAACAACAAATAATACCTCTTGAATCAAATAAATATTAGAAGAAAAAAAGCGCCGAAATTCTCCCAGACGCCAGAGCAGCAACAATCGTGTGGAAAACACGAGATCTCCCCTCGCCTCTCCTGCCCTCTCCCCTTTTGTTCTCCGCCCCGCCGAGACTCTGACTGGCCCGCCCGGTCAACTGGCGGGTCGTTCACCGCCTGTACCCGGTTGCCTTCGGTGAACGGGTTGATATTTGGCGCTCGGGTTTTTGAGGGGTTGGTGGAATGGGGAGTGGAGTGGGTTTGCTGGGTAGGGGAAAGAGGGCGTGGTGTTTAGTGGCGGCGGTGGGTCAATGAATAGACGCGATGGGTTACGTGTGAACAGAGAGGACAATAAAGGGATCAGACGGGGGTAGTTGACAAAAACGTGTGGATTTGATAAAATAAGATTCTAGAACGTGTGCTGATGGCACCAAAGCAATATCACTGTCTCTCAAATCTTGAATATTTCCGATTTACTCCTCAAATTATTTCCAAAATTTACCCTAGTTTTTGAATGGAATTAGTAGGTATTAACATGTGAATCAATTTGAGAATATTTCTTCAATGGGTTCGGTTCATGTGTGTGAGCCACACACACATACAATAAGAGGGCTAATCACGCGTTGACACGTGTATTGAATCTTTTATAATATGATATGTGTGTGGGCCTCAAACATTAACGGTTTTTAAACAGTAGAACAAAATAGAACGATTAGATCAATGAGTAAATAAACTTGATTTTTTATATGCGTACATCTTATAACATGAATATGATAATGTACAGTCGGATCGTGAAAAAAAAATCGGGATGTTGGAGTTTTAGGCCGTCTCCTTAGATTACAATCTAAGGAGACCTACTAGGGACACTTTCCCATATATATATATATATATATATATATATATATATATATATATATTATATATATATATATATATATATATATAATATGAGAAAAATGTATATCAGCCCGCGGCTGAGAGTACTCTCTCAGCCTGCGGTGACGTGGCTCGCTTTGTCACCTCACTGACTTGCGGCCCGCTTTTAGGGAGAAGTTAAATTACCAAATACCCCTTATGATAACTTTTCCTTATTGTTTATTATTATTTTTCCCCCTTTTATTTTGCCGCTCTTTATACGATATAAATTACTTTTCGCCTTATTTCTTTACCTCTTTTTGAAAGATGTAGTTTCTCCTTTTCAGCCTGGGATAAATTTTTTTTTGAAAAATAAAATCTTTTCAGATCAATGTTTTCAGCCTGCGATAAAATTCTACTTTATAGTTTAATTTTTTTTGTATATAATGTAGTCAGAGTCTTTGGTCGCATTGTACATTTAAACTGCGACCTTAGTCAAAGTCTTTGGTCGCAGTGTACATGGTGAAATGCGACCAAGGTCGCGCAGTGTTGTTATTGATAAAGATAGCCAGCAACTGCAATCTAGGGTTGCATTACATGGACTGCGACTTTGGTCGCAGTACGTTAAGTAATTATTTTTTTTGAACATAATGTAGTCAGAGTCTTTGGTCGCATTGTACATTTAAACTGCGACCTTAGCCAAAGTCTTTTGTCGCAGTGTACATGGTTAAATGCGACCAAGGTCGCAGTGTTGTTATTGATGAAGATGGCCAGCAACTGCAATCTAGGGTTGCATTACGTGGACTGCGACTTTGGTCGCAGTACGTTAAGTAAGTGTTGTTTTATTAAGTGTTGTTTTTTGGATTAAGTCATTTTTTGAATCTAAATGAAAAATGAAAAGTTGTCTGTTGTCTGATGCGACTTGGAGTCAGTCCGTGAGACGCGACCTGTCATAAAGATTTTATGAGATCTTTTAACGTCAAGTCTATGTTGACGAACCCCGCACCATTCGTTGTTTCCCGAAGCGGTTGTCGACGCGTCGGTTCTTCATTGGGTTTAGGCGTTAATGTCTTTTAATGCCAAACCGGCGCTGGCGGTTGGAGACCATTAATGCCGACGATTCTGATTAATGAACCATTAATTATGGTTATTATGGGCTGCCTATAAATAGGGCTCACGCTCTCCCTTTAACAGTCCATAATTAGACTGTTTTCTTTCGAGAGCAATTGCTCTGAGAATTTCTGTCTTCTTCAGAGTCTCTAACAGGGGCCTGCCTCCATGGATGAAGATGACCCTATTGACGAACTTGATCGATGTTCGTCCACAAGGGAAGAAGTCATAGACCTCATCGTCTGTAACGCCCCGATTTCCACGAATACGGGGACGTCACTGCAACGTATATACGTAGGTCAGAACTACCCTCCCGTATATACGCTAAGCATCAGTACAGACAAGAATCAGAGTACGGAAGCAAATGGTGCATCATACATTCAAACACATATATACAATTACAGAATTATCACCAGTAGTGATCTAATATTACATGAATATCATATCACTAATATGCGCAAATGCGGGAATACAAGCAGATGTACAAGAGTAAAACAGCATAAAGGTACTCACGAGTTTAAAAAGGAAAACTCGAGAGACTCACAGGGGGCCTGGAAGGATGTGGCTCTGGACGGTCGGCTGGAGATCCACGCTACCGCTGCGCCACTCTGAGCAGCGAAGGGGTAAATCCACTCGCTCCAAGCTCCAAGACCTGGACGTGAGAATCCAGGGGAGTCAAATGATACTCCCCAGGCGAGTGTAGAAGCAAAACCAAGTGGTGAAGCAGGGTGAGCACAATAATGCATATATCAAGTGGGAATACTCAGGAGGCAGATAGGATAGAGCAGGTAAGAATAGATAGGGCATGATAATCATAAAACAGGAAATCAGAATAAAACCAAGGACGAGCTACAAGGTAGTCTATCATAATACTCATAAAACATGAAATCAGATATAAAGTCCGGGAAAAGCAAATACGGTAAGGCACAGCACAAATTCATAGCTATTTAAGATGTAGGCTTTGGTATGCGTCCCATTCCACATACCTCTACTTACAACTTAAAGAGCCGGTTATTATGACACTTTATTATTACTCGTCTTGCCCATATATCTCGGTATGTGTCTCGGTGTACGGCCAACTCACATACATCCATATATAAGCAAGTCGAGGTTGTTATTGGAAACAGCGGGGGTATCAACGAACTATGTTTACAGTGGGTCCCGTGCATGCCCGGGACCACGGTCCAGGATTGTTCCGTTGCATGGAAACGGAAGCCAGCCGCAAGGCTAAACAGGAGGGACTTATGTATGCCCTTATCAATCAGGAATAAGGGAGCCAGCTCTCCCCTCGGTCCCCTGGAGTACCACAGGTCAGACCGGATATAAAGTGCACAACCTAATGCCACTGTAAACACGAACACATATCGATATCCGCATGTTTCCCCCGACCCAATACAAGTTGGTCCATTTTAAGATTCAATAGTTTAATTATCACTTACGGGAATAATCAGGAATTAGGCATGATCAGGAAATTAGGAGTACATAAGTACTATATAGTCAGGTCACTGCATGTAAAGCAGGAAACAGGTCACTGATCATGATACAAGATAATAAGGTCAAGTTCCCGTAAAGGTAATAATCACAAGTCAAGTTATCATGCTGGGTGTAAGGTGATAGCATGATAGGATGGTGATAATGAATAAGCAACCAAACATATAAGAGATTGATAATAATCAGGTGGTAAGTTATGTCAAGAGATTGATAATAGTCTGGGTAAGTCAGGTCATACCAAGAGGGTCTAGCCAAATAGTAGTGTGTCAGGTGGTCAGGTGATAACACTCTAGATGTCAGGTGATATACATGTGTTAAAAGGAAGCATGCAACTAACTAGTCTGAAGTAATGGTATGGCAAGTGGTAACATAAAAGCAATGACCCAAAGTCCAACAAGTCCAACGACCACGAAGGGTCGGCCACGCATAGCATAAAGCAATAAAGACATAGCACATGAAATAAAATACATGAAAGCTAAAGCGAGAACATGCGCATAATCAATGAAATAAGAAGTAAGAGGGTAGCGAGTGAGAACACTCGCCTGCATCACCGAAAAGCCGAAAGGTCCGAAATCCACGAAATCCGGGGCACGCCATAAAATATGATATATAAATATGTAGAGTGAAGAGGAGAGAGAAAGAGAGAAGGGAAGTGAAGATGGTGTTTGTCAAGTGACAAGTCAAGTAATACCAATAGATGAGGTAAGTCTAGAGGGTAAGGTCCATGTTCAAGAAAGGAATCAACTATAACAGATAGGCAAAGTTAGTCGACTAGAATGGATGAGTAGTCGACTAATAGTGGACTCAAGTCGACTAACAGTAGGGTCTGGTCGACTAAAACTGTGTAACAGAGAGTTGGGTTTGGTTTCAGGGAATAGTTAGTCGACTGGAGTAAAATAGGTAGTCGACTAACAGATACTCTAAGTCGACTAATAGTATGGTCAAGTCGACTAGAACTGAGATACAGAAAGTTGGGGTTTCTGATTCAGGATAAGTTAGTCGACTAGGAAGAATGGGTAGTCGACTAATAAGCTATAGTCGACTAATAATATAGTCAAGTCGACTAGAGCCGAGAGTTGGGTTTTCTGGTTTCAGGAAAGGGTTAGTCGACCAGGGTCAAGAGTGTAGTCGACTAAGGATCTCTAGTCGACTAGGAACTAAGGTAAGTCGACTAATACTGTGTTTTCAGAAAAGGTAAGTTTCAGCTAAGGGTTTCTAGTCGACTAATCTATAGGTCAAGTCGACTAGTCGACTAGGAACAGCACACAGGACAGATTTCTAGGGCTTTGAAGGTGAGACGCGGGGTTCGCAGACGCGGGAGTTAGCGTCACGAGAATAACAGACACGGGAATAGCAGACGCGGGCTCGCGTTGCAGGAAATACCAGACGCGAGAAATAGCGTCGCGTCGCCAAGGTGCCACAACGCGAGGCTCGGGGCCTGCGTTTAAGTCAGGGCATGAGAATGCGGACGCGAGGATAAACTCCGCGTCACGCCAACAAGGATAGAACACAGACGCGGGCACTTAGCTTCGCGTCGTGCCGATACAATAATTCGAAGGCCGCGTCAAGAGAGGGCGCCCGCACGCGGGGGTGAGATCCGCGTCGGCAATTAATCGGAGAATAGAGAGAGGATTCAGGAGAGAGAGAGAGAGTCCAAGAGAGAGAGAGACTTCCAGGAGAGAGAGAGGGTGCGGTTGAGAGGGAGAGAGAGAGAGAGCTAGAGTGAGAAAGAGAGGAGAGAGAAACAGTGAGAGAGAGAGAGAGAGATAGGGGAGAGAAACAGAGAAGGGGGCTGTTGCCCCCCCTTGCTCCCGCACACAGCGCCCCCCCACTGGGGGCGTTCAGCCGGCCGCCGGCCAGGGCGGCGCCGGGCGCGCCGGCCGCCGGCAGAAAAGGAGGGGGCGGCTGCCCCTCAACAAAGCACAGGAGGGGGCTGTGCCCCCCCCTCCAGCAAGGGAAAAGAGAGGGGGGCTTGCCCCCCTCTCCGGCCAAGCACAGGGGCCCAGGTGGGCCCCTGGCTGCACGCGGCCGCCGGCCACCGCCGGCGGCGCCAGACTGGGGTGGCGCCGGCCACCCCAGGGAGAAGAAGGAGGAGGGGGCTGTTGCCCCCTCCACAGCAGCGCACGGGGGGCGCAAGGCCCCCCGGCCGCGCCCAAGGCCGCCGGCCTTACGCCGGCGGCGGTCTGCCCTCGCCGGGGCAGCGCCGGAGGAGAGGAGGGAGTCCGGCGAGGAGGGTGTTGGCCGGATCCAAGAGGAGAAAAGAAAAGAAAAGAAAAGAAGAAGAGAGAGAAGATGGGGGGTGATCCCACGCCGGCGCCGTGGTGGCCGGAGGCGTCGGCGGTGGTGGTGGCCGGAGTTGGGTCGTCGGCCACGAAGGAGAGGAAGAAGAAGAAGAAGGAGAAGAAAAAGGGAAGAAGGAAAAAGAGAAAGAAAAAGAAAAAAGAAAGAAAGAAAAAGAAAGAGAGAGAGAGATTGATGGATGGGAGAGGGGGTGGTGTCACCCCACGTGGAGGGGAGTGGGTGGAGTCAGTGGAAAAGAAAAGAAAGAAAGAAAGAAAGAAAGAATGAATTGGAAATAATAATATTTTAATATAGTCGCGAAATATCGACTGTCCCCGAAAAATCCCCAAAAATACCCGGAGGTAGAAAACGTCATCCTGAGGAATAATATGAAATCGGTTTTCAGAAATAAAATCCCGTTTTCAATTAAAAATCCGGAAATCAACCGCCGATACCGGTCTACACCGGGTCGGCCGGATTTTGATAAATTCTGAAAAATCCCAGAAAATGCATTAAAGAATAAAATATGGTTTTAAGAAGTAAAGTGAAAGCGGAATTCAGAAATTCAATTCCAATCGTCCCGGAATCAACCAGCGATACTGGCCGATACCGACTCCGGTGGAATTTTCATAAAATCATAAAATCCTCAGAAAAAGAATGTAGGTAGAAAATATGGTTCTAAGAAATAAAGCCTAAAGGACCATCATGAAATTCCAAACTGTTTGAGAATTAAAATCCAGGAATCGGTCAGCGGCACTGGCCGACACCGGTTTTGAAGAAATTCATTTTAATTGAGGAAAATTCCAGAAAATCATATAAAATCTAAAATATTGGAAAACGATGTTTAAAACTGAAATCGGTCAAATCGGAATAGTAGAAAGACCAAATCGAGTAATACACTAGGATCGGGCCCTCGGTTCAGACTAGGCTGACTCCGAGTTCACGAATCCAAATTCAAGACAAAACAATCATATAAGGAATTCATAAAGCAAAACAAATACAGGAAACAAATCGAAAAATACGATCGAAAAATCTGAATACGCAACTAAGTACGTATTCCGGGAACGGGGTATTACATCGTCCACAAGGGAAGAAGTCATGGTCCTCGTCGTTCACAAGGGAAGAAGTCATGATCCCTGACGAGGACTTAATCCTCACCGAGATATGCTCTGACTTGATGGACCAGTCAAGCTTGCTGGTAACGGATGGTCAGAGTGGGTATGGCGGCGGGGGATGTGGTGGATATAGTGGTGGGTAGCATTCCCTGTGAGGTCTAAAAACCTCCTCTCTTACCCCAGAAGTGACATCGAGGAAACTCCATGCTCACTGGATAACCTTCTGGTGAAGAGATGTTCATAAACGAAAGATTCTGCTGCCACCAGACCTCCAGGAGAAGACTGCTCTTAGTAGTCAACAAGGGCTCTTCTTGGCTCTTTTTTTATGTTTTGTCTTCTTGGATACTTTGATGTTTAGTCTTCTTTGTAACACTCAATCTTATTGATTCTGCTGCCACCAGACCTCAAGAAAAAGATTTCTCTTAGTCAACAAGGGATTTTTTGATGTTTAGTCTTCTTGGCTACTTTGATTTTTAGTCTTCTTTGTAACACTCAATCTTATTGATTCTGCTGCCACCAGACCTCAAGAAGAAGATTGCTCTTAGTCAACAAGGGATTTTTTTGATGTCTTATTCTTCTTTTGTACTGCTGTATTTGTAACACTCAATCTTATTGTATAAGAGATCGTTTTGTATCATTTGCACATGCCTGGAGATAAATGCCTGGACATAAATAAAAAGCATATTTGTTTTTTTTAATAAACTACGTACTTTTTCGCAGCCATGCATTGCAAACAAAACAACTATGATCATAGATGACACTGCGACCAAGGTCGCATAAGATACATTGCAAACAGTAATAGCGACCAAGATTGCAGATTATTTTTTTAAGACTGCGGCCATCAACTGCGACCAAAGTCGCAGTGTTGTTGTTGATTATTTATAAAGACCACCAACTGCGACCAAGGTCGCAGTGATGTTGTTGATTAAGAGTAAAGACCAGCAACTGCGACCAAGGTCGCTGTGTATTTTATTAAGACTAAACAACAACAACTGCGATCAAGTCGCAGTTTATTTTATTAAGACTACGGTCAGAAACTGCGACCAAGGTAGCAGTGTTGTTGTTGAGTAAGACTAAAGTCCAGCAACTGCGACCAAGGTCGCAGTGTATTTATAGAGTCTGCGTCCAGCAACTGCAACCAATGTCGCAACCTTTCATTTTAAAATTTTTAAGGGTGAAGTAATATAATTATTAACTGCGACCAAGGTCGCAGTGTTGTTAAGGATAAAGATGGTCGCAGTGTACATTGTTCAATGCGACCAAGGTCGCAGTGTTGTTGTTGATAAAGATCGCCAGCAACTGCAGTCTTAGGTCGCTTTACATGGACTGCGACCTTGGTCGCAGTACGTTAAGTAAGTGTTTTCCTTTAGATAACATGCATAGCGACCAAGGTCGCCGTGTTCTTGTTTTATTAAGTGTTGTTTTGGATTAAGTCATTTTTTTGAATGTAAATGAAAAATGAAAAGTTGTCTGTTGTCTGATGCGACTTGGACCGACTCCGTGAGACGCGACCTGTCATAAAGATTTTATGAGATCTTTTTAACGTCAAGTCTACGTTGATGAACCCGCACCATTCGCTGTTTCCCGAAGCTGTTATTATGGGCTGCCCATAAATAGGGCTCACCCTCTCCCTTTAACAGCCCATAATTAGACTGTGTTCATTTGAGAGCAATTGCTCTGAGAATTTCCGCCTTCTTCAGAGTCTCTAACAGGGGCCTGTAGGCTGTCTAAAAATGACTAACAGACCAGCCATTAAGGAAGCAGAGTCTCAAGCTCTAGACGCGAGAAATCGATGCTCGCGTCTCAGCATCAAGACGCGTCGGCCCGACGCCCGCGTCTCAGCATCAAGGCGCATCGGCCCGACGCCCGCGTCTCAGCATCAAGGCGCATCGGCCCGACGCCCGCGCCTCAGCATCCAGGCGCATCGGCCCGACGCCCTCGCCTCAGCATCCAGACGTGAAGGCCCGAAGCCCGCGTCTCAAACTTCAAGGCGCGTTTGGCTCGACGCCCGCGTCTCAAACTTCAAGGCGCGTTCGGCCCAACGCCCGCGTCTCAGTTGCAACTGCCCTGATTGCGGGGCCAGTCACCGCGCATGTAGCGGGTAGTGGCCCCTCATTCGGGAGCGTTTTCAGGAGGCACCTTCACCCCCTGAGATCCCTATAAATAGCCTTGTTTGCTATGAAGAGAGGATCGGAGTTTTGGAGAGAAGCTTAAAAAGAGAGAGGCTTGAGAGGATCGAAGCTTGGCAGAAGATCGGAGAGAGAGAGCTTTGAGATAGGGCATCATCAAAATCGATCGAATCCAGGCAGGAGGATCATCAAGAGAGAAGCACGACTCTTCAGCGAGCTTACTGAGTACTAGCCGCTCTTCGCCTACCTCCTCTTTGAGAGTTTTGGTAGACGGAGCTGAGTTACTCTTTCTACCGACCGAAGAGAAGACCCCCGACGGTCCAGGACGGTCATCTGGTCAACGGAGAACAAGATTCACTCTCCATCGCCACACGAAGAACCCAGCATTAAACAAAGGGAAGATTCAGACATCCTCCCTCCCTTGTAACTGGAAAAGAGGGAAGAGTAGTTCTTTTGGTTGTAATCGTTTCGCTTGAATCAAGGAAATCTTTTACAGCTAAAACCACTTTCTCCGACCACCAAACTTTCCGGCCCCCTACAAGAGATGGCGACTCCGCTGGGGACTACCTTCGTTACTGACGAGCGCACCGTGGTGCAAGATGACGTTCTCCGTAAGGGGAAAATGGTCGAATCCCTCGTCGTCGAGTTCGACCAGGCGAAGTTTGAAGAGTTCCTCTCTTCTGGCTCCAAGAGCCCAAAGACCCGCGTCTGCCGCAGGGTCTCAAGTGGACAGCCCCCTGAAGCCCAATCTGAGGCTCTATCGGGTGCTCCTGCTGCCCACTGTGCCAAGTTTGGTTCACGCGCCGACGCCTCCCAGAAGGCCCGCGTAACCTCAGACTCCTCTGCTGCGATCAACCGCGTCGCGCAGAACACACGCGCCAACGCCTCTCTGAAGGCCCGCGTGGTCCCCGGCACATCTACTGGTGCGATCGACCGTGTCGCACAGAACGCCCGCGTCAGCGTCTCTCAGGAGACCCGCGTGGCAAACACCCCTGGTTCTACAAACCAGGAAGTTGTTGGCTTCTCTCTTCCTCCACGGCGCAATCGGAATGCCGAGCGTCGACAGAGAAGACGCGCGCGTCAACACTCGGTCGGAACCGTTGGTTTTCTGACTGGGGTTGAACGCAGCGTACGATCCGATGCCTTGCCCGCACCTCGTCCAGTGCGAGAGGTCCGTGTTTGGCGACCCAAACGCGAGACTCCCCAAGTTGAGCCCTCTGAAGACCAACTTGCCAAACGCCGAAGCGAAGCTTCTGCGTCTTGTCAAACGCAGGAAGCACGCGCCCATAGGCGTGGGGCCCAGCAGCCCACTCTCTCCCAAGTCTCTCTGCTCCAACGCAGCAGACAGCAACGCGAAAGTCGCGTCTCATATCAACAGAGACGCCAGACGCGCGTGACGCAGCCGCGACGCAACAGCCGCGTTTCTGAAACCTGTGTCCAGGCTGAACAGCACATGACTGTCTCCCGTCGTCGACGTTGCGAGACCAGTCTCTTTAATCCCCCTCCCACAGATTTGAGGGATTATTTGACAAGGAAGAGGAGTGCCAATCAGACCACTTCTCCATGCTGCTGTCAACAGCTCATCCAGATGCTCTCTGGATGCCATTGCGAGTCAGGCGTGCACCAGCCGTCTTTAATTAGACAGCTGACCCTGATTCCCCCATCAGCCAAGAGAAGACGCTCCCACAGGAGGAGAACCTTCTCAGATGTTGAATACCCGGAGCTTACTGCAAACATGACTAGCAGAAGCAAGGGAAAACAACTAATGGTCAACTCAGAGGAATCTGACTCTGAACCGGAGGGGGTGTATCAACACACTCGCACCCGGACAGGGGCCATTCCCCCAATTGACTATAATGCCTTAGCCCGCGGCATTAGAATGGGTGGTTCTCACTCCGCTATAGTGGAGTCGCAGGCTTCAAACTCTTCCGTCGAGAAGGAGGCTTCCGCCTACATGGCCGACACTCCTGAGGAGACGACCAGGCGTTTAGAACAGACGCAGAAGCACCAGATGGATATAATCGCCTCTCAACAGAGATCCATTGACTCCCTCAAGCATATGCTTGAGAAATTGCTTGAAGAAAGAGCGAGATCTCCTCCTAGACGACCGAAGGGGAAAGGGAGAAAGGGAGGAAGCCCACCCTCCGAATCTTCTGACGAGACACGACGATCTACCTCGGATGTGTCCAAGCCCTCGTCGCAGGCAAGAAGCGACCAGACCCCGGAAAGGCTCATGCTAAAAGAATGAGTCAACTGGAGCAGCGCCTCGAGGCCCTTACCAACCGTAAAGGCCTCCAAGAAGCTGGGGTAGTCCGGCCCTATCCGGCCGAGTGGGACTTAGTCCCGTACCCTCCTAAGTTCAAGGCTCCAACTCTCCAAGCATTCGACGGGAAGGGGTCACCCAACCAGCACATCTACTACTTCAAATCCCAGACCGGGAATGTGGTAGATAACGATGCCATCCTGGCGCGACTGTTCATCGGCACCCTGAAAGGGTTGGCCTTTGAATGGTTCATGAAGCTCCCCGAAGGTTCCATCAAGAACTGGGGCGACTTGGAGAAGCTGTTTCTAACACGCTTCTTCGAAGATGATTCGGAGGTCACAATGCCTACCCTTTTAGCTACAAAACAGCGAAAGGGAGAGTCCGTCAAGTCTTTCGTAGAAAGATTTCGGAACATGGCACTCCGATGTCCAAGCGGCATGACCCAGGCCACCCTGGTGGAAACATGTCGCCATAATCTCCAAACCTCACTCCTTGCTCAAATAGGAGTTGCTGAAAGCCGCACCTGGAAACAATTAGTCCAGCAAGGTGAACAGGCTGAGGAGATTGTCGCCCGCGTCAGAGCGGAAGAAGGCAAGCCCAGGCCAGAGAGGTCGACAAGGCGTGCACCAGACACATCCCTCCAAACCAAGCGGAAGGATAATTTGGCGACGGAGACCAAATCTCCCACCAAACCTCAAACAGGCAGGGCAAGTGGCTCTTCAAGCCAGCCACGCCCCAACAAGCAGTATTCCTTCAAGGAGGAACACGTCGATTCGCTCTTCAAGCTACTCAACAAGAGCAATCGACTGAAGCTCCCTGAAATTAGACGCCCGGAGGAGGTCGGCAAGACCGACAATCCCACCTACTGCTTATACCACAGGATGCTCGGACATCCTACCAAAAGCTGCTATGTCTTTAAGGACATCCTTCAAGCTCTGATTGACGCGGAGGTATTAAAACTCCGACCGGAGCAGAAGAAGATGACGGCCAACATGACGTCGATTCTCCAGTTTGGGACACGACCCCCGACACCCGTGGGGGTGATCTCTGTCCCGAAAGGAGAACTGAGGGTGGTCAACACAGACCCTCATCAGCAGCAGGAGAAAGGCTTGGTACCCGTCCCTACACCTCGAGGGGAAATCATGTGGGTCCACCCTGACCTCGTCGACGAGCAACAATGGACGACTGTGACCAACAGGAAGTCCAAAGGCAAAGGGAAGGCTTCATCTTGCCATGTGATATGCGCCTCTTCTCGAGAAGCGGACACTGATGTTCCCTCGCTGACTGACTCAGAAGAGGAAACAATAGTCCTGGCCGCAGAGCCCAGCCAACCTACGGCGGGGACCCGTTCAGGACAGGCATACTTGAAGCAGTACGGCGAGACATCAGCGGCTTCTCCGCAACCAGCCGTGGAACCAGCCAAGCCCTCCTCTAAACAGCCTGGGGAGAAGCAGAAAGAAACTCGGTTTTCTCGAGTTCTTGCGAAAGGTGTAACAGAAGGATCCTCGACACCTTACCGCTTCGACGTCTTGCCTCAACTAGCCAACATCCCGGCACGCATTACCTTGTATGAGCTCCTGAGGCTATCAAAGTCAACCAGGGAGGCTCTACAAGAAGCTCTGGCAAATGCTGAGGTCTTTATGACCCGCGTGCCAAGGGAGGAAGATGAAGAGGATTGCCTCCACACCTCCCCAAATGCTCCCTGCATCACCTTCACAACAGATGACATGCAGGTTAAAGGGAAGCATGACCGACCCCTATACTTCACAGGGTATATTGGGTCATCCGAGGTGAACCGCATCCAGGTAGACCCAGGGTCCGCGCTGAGCATCATACCTCGCCGGGTTATGCAGTTTCTAGGCATTCCTACCCATCGTCTGAGCCCTACCCAGACGACTATTTACGGGTTCAATGCCAACAGCTCCCGCCCAATGGGGAAGATCAAGCTCAAATGCCAGATCGGGAGCCTCAAGTCAGAAGTGACGTGTTACGTCATTGACGCGGACACTTCTTACAACCTGTTGCTGGACGACCATGGATTCACCGCAATTCCATCGTTCCCTCTACTCTCCACCAAGTCATGAAATACATTGACGAGAGTGGACAGGTCCGAACGTTGATTGCCGAAAGGCATCCGTTTAAAGGGGTTGAAAATTATTTCACGGACTCCCTCTTATATCAGGATCCGGAGGAGACTAATGAAACCCCACAACCAGAGGAGCCAGACTCTGGTAATGAAGCTGACATTGAGCCAGAGAAAGAAGAGTGCCTGTGGGAGTTGGAACCACTTGTAAAGAGCACTAATAAGCTCGATGTTGATACCACCGACGATGCAGGCGGTTGGTATATTAATGAAGATTTAGATTTCGCGTACTTCCCTGCGTGTGAGTCTGATTCAATACCGTCGGATACTAGTACCGACATGGACGATGACCTCTGGTCGGCAATAGATGCTTTGACATCTTTGCATGTACCGGTGAAATCATCCTTCGGGACATACCAAGATGATGGTGACGCGCAAGAGTCTGTATTCATGGTTCCAGCCGACGAAAAGGCCAAAGACCAATACTTTTTGGGCGAATCGCATCTGAACCAATGCCCCACGAAGAATCGGAAGGTGAGGATGAATCCCCTCAGTTCGATCATTATGAACCAAGAACGCTCAAGATGATGAAGCGCATGGGGTATGATCTAACCAACAGGCCTGGGTTGAACTTCGGAAAAGGAAGAAGAACACTGCTTCGATCCTTTGTACCGAAAGGGAAAACCCCTGATTACTATCATCGGACGCGCCGGGGGTTGGGCTATATATCAACTCCAGTGCCATCAGCCTCTGATTCGGAGAGACTGTCAAGTCATGACTGCTCATCAGACACGTCGTCATGGGAATCAGATGTCAGTGTCGGCAACATCTTCAAAGGGCTTTCAGTAAACATGGTTTCGACAAGCCATCTGGAGGATGAAGATAAAGAAATGATCCAATCCGATACAGATCCTTGGATCAAACATTTGAATGCTCTTTGGGACACCCGCTTTGAACAGCGTGAGCCACCCACAGAAGACAAGGTTGTTCAAGTCAACCTAGGAGATGAAGACAATCCTAAACCCATCTTCATAAGTGACGGCCTGTCGCCTCCAGAGAAGAAGGATTTAATATCTCTTGTACAAGAGTATATAGATGTCTTCGCCTGGAATTATGAGGACATGCCTGGACTTGATCCTCAAGTGGCTATGCATCGCCTCAACATCAATCCGGACATGAAGCCCGTTAAACAACAGCAGCGACGGTTCCGTCCAGAGATAATGGAGGCAATCCAATCAGAAGTCAGGAAGCTTATTGACTCCGGCTTTATCAGGGAGGAACAGCATCCCGACTGGGTAGCCAACATCGTCCCCGTCGCCAAGAAGAACGGGAAGATCCGGATCTGCATCGACTTCCGTGATCTAAACGAGGCCTGCCCCAAAGACGAATTCCCATTGCCAATCACAGATGTCATGATTGACAATACTTGTGGATTCGAGCGAATGTCCTTTATGGACGGGTTCTCAGGATATAATCAAATCAAGATGTATCCCGATGACGAAAAGCACACCTCCTTCAGGACACCTCTAGGGGTATATTGCTACACCGTCATGCCCTTCGGTCTGAAAAATGCGGGGGCAACCTACCAAAGGGCCATGAATGCCATTTTCCATCGGCAGATACGCAAAACGGTGGAATGTTATGTCGACGACATTGCGGTGAAAAGCCGCACTAAAGGTGATCACATAGCAGACCTGAGGGTGGTCTTCGACATCATGCGGGCTCATCAATTGAAGATGAACCCCACCAAGTCCTTCCTGGGGGTAGCCAGTGGCAAATTCCTAGGGTTTGTTGTGACTTCCACAGGAATCCATTTGGATCCGGAGAAAGTCCGTGCTATCCAAGAGATGCAACCCCCCAGAAGCCTCAAGGAGCTCAGGGGATTACAAGGACGATTGGCGTACATCCGCAGGTTCATATCAAACCTTTCCGGGAGATGCCAACCCTTCGCCAAGCTGATGAAAAAAGGTGTTTCATTCATTTGGGACGACGCTTGTCAAAAAGCGTTTGAGGAGATAAAACACTACCTCACCCAACCACCAGTCCTTGCAGCTCCGGTATCCGGAAAGCCTTTCCTGGTGTACGTCCGATCAATGGATCATTCTTTGGGAGCTCTACTAGCTCAGAATGATGACCAGGGGCGAGAACAAGCAATCTACTACCTGAGTAGAACGATGATCGGAGCCGAACATCGGTACAACCCGATCGAGAAGGAATGTTTGGCACTGGTGTTCGCCATTCAGAAAATGCGACACTATCTGGTGGGCCAAACCATAAATGTCATATCCAAAGTCAACCCCCTGAGGTTACTCATGACAAAGCCTTCTTCACTAAATGGCCGGCTGGCAAAATGGGCCATATTGCTATCACAATATGAGATGCATTTTCTGCCACAAAAAGCCATTAAAGGACAAGCGGTGGCGGACTTCCTAGCTGAACACCCAGATCCCAGGGCAGCCAAACTCTACGAGGATCTCCCAGATGAGGTCGCCGAAGTCTGCCTAGCTCAGACGTCGTTCGAAAGTCAAGTATGGCAACTTTTCTTCGACGGTGCATCAAGGGCAAGCTCGGAGGGACACACAGTAGCGGGGGGTAGGAGTGGTACTCGTCTCCCCACAAAATTACGTGATTCCCCGAGCTATCTCGTTAACCGAGCCCTGTTCCAACAATGTGGCGGAATACAACGCTCTTTTGATTGGGATGCAATTCGCCGATGAGATTGGCGTTAAAAATCTCGAGGCATACGGTGATTCTAAACTCATCGTCAGCCAAGTTCGCGGAGAGTATGAGGTCAGGCATGAAGATCTAGTACCCTACTACAACGCGACAATTCACATGGCCGAGAGGTTTTCAAACTTCTACATCGACCATGTACCGCGCAAACAAAATGCGCATGCAGATGCACTTGCATCCCTTGCTGCCTCCTTAGCTCTTCCAGCTGGAGCAATGGAGAAGGTATTCGTCTATAGCCACGACCTATACTGCCCAAAATGTCCCCTCGGAGACTACCAGAGGTCAACGGGAGATCGTCGCGGTAAGGAAACACTTGAAGTGTCGACCGATCCAGAACTTAAAGACTGGCGATTCCCCTACATTGATTTTGTCTTGTACGGCATCTTGCCCGAAGACACCAGGGAGGCGGCTGCCATCCGAAGGAAAGCCTCCAAATTCTACTACAATGCGATTTCGCGAACATTGTATCGTAGATCGCATGATGGGATCCTGCTCCGGTGCCTCTCATTAAAAGAAGCCCACGAAGTGTTGAAAGAAGCCCACGATGGTACGTGTGGAGCTCATCAACCTGGCCCGAAGCTGGCAAACCGACTCCAAAGATTGGGTTACTACTGGCCCAAGATGGTTGCCGATGCTGTTGCCTATGCCAAAAGATGTCACGCCTGTCAAATACATGGCGATTTCATCCATCAAGCACCAGGATACCTCCACTCTACGACCTCTACCTGGCTGTTCGAAATGTGGGGGATGGACGTGGTTGGTCCTATCAGCCCACCATCATCAAAGGGACATCGGTTCATCCTAGCGATAACCGATTACTTCTCAAAGTGGGCCGAAGCTATCCCTTTGAAAGAGGTGAAATCTTCTAACGTGATCAAGTTCGTGAAACATCACGTTATTTACCGCTTCGGTGTGCCTCGGCGGATTGTCCATGACAATGGACCCCAGTTCATCAGCCAGGCTTTTCAGAGATTCTGCGCCAAGTTCAGAATCCAGAGTGTGTCATCAACGGCATACTATCCGCCCGCTAACGGCCTCGCAGAAGCTTTCAATAAGACTATTGGCAAGCTTCTCAAGAATTCGTCTCGAAAAGTCAACGAGACTGGGACGATAAGTTGGGCGAATGCTTATGGGCCTATCGCACGACTGTGCGAACCCCAACTAAAGCCACGCCATTTTCCTTGGTGTACGGATGCGAAGCCGTCCTTCCACTGGAAATCCAAATTCCATCTCTTCGCGTCGCCTTGACAGCGGAAATGACAACAGAGGAGAAGCATCGACAGCGACTCCAAGAATTGGAAGCCTTGGACGACAAGCGTCTTCAGGCCCAACCAAATCGAGCTTTACCAAGCTCGTATCACCAGAGCCTTCAACAAGAAAGTCAAATCGCGAACTTTCAAGAAGGGCGACCTCGTCTTAGCCGTCCGAAGACCCATGGTCATGACACACAAGACGAAAGAAAATTCCAACCCAAATGGGAAGGACCATTTGGGTAGAGTCAGTCTACTCAAATGGATCGTATCGCCTCATAACCTCAAATGGCGATACACTCATGATGCCAATCAATGGCAAATTCCTGAAGAAATACTATCCCTAGATGGCATTCTTCCACCGATCAAGTTAAAAAATACACCTCTGATCAAACATCCGACGCCCTTGACGGCTAAGGATAGAAGAAAATGTTGGCTTTTAAGTCCAACATAAGTCTTCGACAACTCATCATGCTGAGGGGAATAACATGGCTAGCCCAACTCAAACGGTAGTTGGTAAAGGCATGACAAACCCGTTGACAGCTGAGGATTTGCTAAAAATCCTAAGGGACACGTTCCCATTTGATCCGACGCCTCCGACGGCTAAGGATAGAAGAAAATGTTGGCTTTTAAGTCCAACATAAGTCTTCGACAACTCATCATGCTGAGGGGAATAGCATGGCTAGCCCAACTCAAACGGTAGTTGGTAAAGGCATGACAAACCCGTTGACAGCTGAGGATTTGCTAAAAATCCTAAGGGACACGTTCCCATTTGATCCGACGCCTCCGACGGCTAAGGATAGAAGAAAATGTTGGCTTTTAAGTCCAACATAAGTCTTCGACAACTCATCATGCTGAGGGGAATAGCATGGCTAGCCCAACTCAAACGGTAGTTGGTAAAGGCACCTCAAATCCGTTGACAGCTGAGGGTTTGCTAAAATCCTAAGTGGATTTGATTCCACTCTTCCCTCCAAAAATCCCTTACCAATTCTCATCCATAGAATGGTAGGACCACAAAATGCAATCATTACCATGTTAACCCTATACCTCTGGTAATGAATACTCTTCGTCGAGTACAAACCTGGCTTGTTAACTCTGCATAGAGTAACAAACTCTCAAATTTGCCAAATTAACACTATACCTCTGGCACCTCAAATTCCACTTGTCAATTCTCATCAACAGAATGACAGGTCCTCAATTGCTCCTATCGTAAGCAAATTCTTGTCAAGTTAATATCACACCTCTGACAAAACTACTGTTTAAAGTTAACATTACACCTCTAAGCGGTACCTCGAGTGCCTGTCAAGTTAATATCACACCTCTGACAGTCACCTTTCTTCAGACTTCCATATCGAAGCTGAAATGGACGATGCCAAGTTAACACTACACTTCTAGCATCCGAGTCATTGCTAAGTTCAACAATACACCTATGGCTATGACCTTTCCTGACTTCCTTAAGCCGAGACGACTAATGCCAAGTTCAACATTACACCTCTAGCATTTCTATCACTGTTAAGTTAAACATCACACCTATGACAGTGACACCCTCAGTTTTCCCAATAAAACTGAGATGCTGATGAGTTAGGTTAATATCACACCTCTAACTCACGTCCTTGTCAAGTTAATATTACACTTCTGACAAGACTACTTCTAAACCGTTAAGTTAATATCACACCTCTAACGGTAAAAATCCTACTAGATTCCCCACGAGTCTAGTTTCATTTGATATTCTCCCCAACCGAGTATCAAATTCATTTTGGAGGCATTGTTGGTTAACATTACACCGATAAACAATGCTTCCATCAAAATCCCCAGCTGATCTTAAATCAAGTTAATCCCAAATCCTTGATAAAAGTTCACCTTCTCTGGGGGTACGCGCTCCACTCGTCACTTTCTTTTATAAAGTGGCGGGTCCACCAAAATTATTCTTTTGCTTCTAAAACAAAACGTTCAAGACAACAGAAAGAGACAAAAAGAAAAGTGTCACTTTTATTCATATCCAAACACATGAAAGTGATACAAAACGCTCTCTTATACAATAAGATTGAGTGTTACAATTAAGGAGTACAAAGAAGTCCCTCTCTCTCTCTGAGGCCGTACTCACTCCTTGAAACTGCATCTGATCCCAGGTGCACAATTGGAGCCGGTTGCGCTTTGATGCGTGACGCCAACTTCGAAAGCGCCCTAGCTGACCAAGCCAAGAGCAATGGTGTTCTTGAGGTCCAGTGGCAATAGAAGGTCCTGCAACCCTTCGTTCAGGCGCGTCTCTTTCCCTAGTAGACTATCCAACAAACATGGAGTCACTCTTGGGGTGAGAGCAGAAGTTTCGGAGTCATCACAAAGGATGCCACCCTCCACTTAGTCCGGCGGCAGCAAAAAGTCCGGCAACTCTTCCTTCAAGAATTGATCCTCCCCCCAGCAGAAGACTCAACGGACTTTAACTGTCCTCGATGTCACTTCTGGGGTTTCATCACCATCCCTTTCCCAGCAGGCCATCTTACGGAGTGTCCTTGATGTGACTTCCGGAGTGGGAGAGGAAGAGGATCTCATCCGCCGCCGCAACCGCCGGACCACCCTCGCCGGTACTCAGCCTATCCGTCTCTTGCACCAGATCTGAAGAGACCTTGGCGAGGGTTGGGTCCTCGTCAGAGATGTAATATACTCTCTTATAGGTGACGAGGACCATAATATATTCTCTCATAGGTGAAGGTTGAACGAGTTCGCCGACCGAAGTATTCTTCCAAGGGCCCAGCAAGCCTGCAAGGAACAAAAAGAGAGAATTAGAACAATCTGCAGCTTAGTGTAAACAGAGAAAAACTAAGTCAGCAAACGCGGGAATGATCCACGCAGTCAGCCAAATGCGGGAATGATCCATGCAGTCTACCAAGACGCAGGAATGACACGTGCAGCAAGCCAAACTGTTGCGTCAGCAGAGACAAACGCGAATCAAAACGCGGTCCCATTCTGTGCCTAGGTCAAAGAGCACAAACGCCGAAAAGGCACAGACGCCGAAAATTGCCATCTCCATGAACAGGAGTTGCAAGGTGCGGGTCTGAAACCTTTTTTGGAATTCGTCCAAGGCATTGGCCATGAAACGCGCTAAGGCACAAGCCATAAAACGCGCCAACGCCAAGTGCCAAAGATTCCTGCACGCGCGTCCGGAGAAGTTCAAGCCCATGGTACAAATTCCAGAAGGAGTGCACCAATGCAGACTTCATGAGGGGGTCCAGATGACATGAAGCCAAGGTACAGGCCATGGTAAATCTAAGGTGTCATGGTGAAACGAACTGCATACCCGTAGAGACCTCTGTCAAGAGTTGTAATCTCTGCACCAGGACGCAAACGCGGTCACAGGGCAAAGAGTTGTTTTCTCCTAAAGAGACCAAACAGGAGCTTAAAAGCCCTGGGTCATCTTCAGAGCCATCCTCATCCATGGAGACAATTCGCTGAGGAAGATGAAGGTTCTCAAAGCGCTCTCTCTTTCAAAAAAAAAACAAAATAGTCCAAAGGCAGGATTGAAGGGAGAAGGGGCGCCCTATTTATAGGCAGCTCCTGATAACAGCGGTTAATGGCCCCGTAATCTGAACCGCCGGCATTAATAACTGCACAACTGCCAAGATCCAATAAAGGCCGGACGCGTGTAACGCTGCTTCGAGAACCGCCGCTGGCGCTGATCTCCAACCGCCCGCACTGGTTTCTCATTTAAGAGAATCAATACTCAAGCCCAATCAGCAGCCGACGCGTGGACAACTGCTTCGGGAAACAAAGCGGAAAATCCGCATCTGACGTTTAAAGATCACACCAAATCCCTATGACAGGCTGTATGTAACGCCTGGGAGTTTACACCCAGACGCGGATTGAAGAACTATCCACCCATCCGCGTCCCAGAAAGATGCCTGCGCGAGTCAAAGTCGCGTCCCCTCAGAATTAAGGGAAAGGCACAAGGCTGCGTCTCCCGCGTCTGCCTGATCCGCTTCCTTCTTCGCAGAAGCAGATCCGCGTTATTCAGAGCCGCGTCTCCCTGAACGAATGCCGCGTCTCATGAAACATGATGGCCGCGTCTCCCTATGGATTGATGCTGCGTCTTGTCAAAAGGACTTAGTCCTGCCTAAGTTCTCATGAACTAAGAACCACGTCTCACCCTGTGATTGACGATGCGTTCGGAGGCCGCGTTTTCACTCTATGCTGCGTCTCATCAAGAAGACCGCGTTCCGATTTGTGATTGACGCCACGTCTCATCAAAAGGACTTAGTAGAATCTAAGTTCTTATGAAATGATGACCGCGTCTCACTTTATGATTGACGCTGCGTCTCAGTAAAAGGACTTAGTAAAATCTAAGTTCCGGTAGACTGACGACCGCGTCTCACCCTGTGATCGCCGCTGTGTCTCGTTAAAAAGACTTGGTGAAATCTAAAGTCCCCATAGATTGATGCCACGTCTCATTCTACGGGATTAATGCCGCGTCTCATTAAAAGAACTTAGCCCTACCTAAGTTCAGTAATCACAACTAGTGATCAAGAGTTGGACTCATCCACAACAGGACAAAGAAATTGGGACAAAAGCTTCAAAGAAAACTTCTATTATATCAAAAAATGATAGAAGTGGATACAAACACTCTTAATAAATAGAGTGTCCCTTTTCTTTACAAAAAAAAAAAAGGAAGAAAAGAAGGCTAAATGTCCTGGTTCACCAAGGAACGGATTTGTTCCCTAAGGCGGTGAATCTCATGCTGGCGCGTCCTCTCAGCCTCCATGATAGCCCGGTCCCGCAGCTCCGCCTCAGATAAGAAACTTCTGGCAGACAGCTGCATCCGCAGAGATTCCACCCTAGAAGATTGCAGAGACAGACTCTCTTCAGCTCGCGCCGTAGCAGCCCGTTGCTCCTCAAGCTCCTTTTTGAGGGAGACAAGTTTCTCCTCATTTAGCGCAAGAACAGCTTCCGCCTTGGCGATAATGTCCCGAGTTCTGAGGATGACTTGCTCCGTGCCCTGCACACTGAGCTCAGATTCCCTCGAATCTCCGGCTAATTTTTGAAATTCAGCCTTGGAATATTCAAGGTCACGGACCTCGGCAGCGATCTGTGCCTCCGCCTCCTGTCGCTCCCGTTCCTGAGCAGCTAGGAGCCTAGTCAGGATGGCCTGGGCCTCACCGGAAGAACCAGCATCTTCCAAAGATTCCAGCTCCCGCAGGTTATCTCCAAGTTGCTCTACCACCCGTAGGCATGCCCTGGCAAGTGAAGGGCCTCCCGCCAATTCGACGCTCATGGCCATATTTTCAAGAAGCCTCTGGGCGAACTGGAAGGTGCTGTGTCCACGGAAGATGAGATCAATACATGATCCCATCGAGGTGAAGAATTGTTGCACCATCTGACGTGCCAGCTCCCCCATGTCTTCACCACCTAAGAAGCTTCCCGACCCTTTTTCTGTCACGGGATAAGGGATATAGGGCGGGTCTTCTCGCACAAGAGCCGTGCCGGCCGTCGATGTGGCAAGAGCAAGACTACCCACTGGCACTTCCTGGAGCGCCGCCTCTGCAGGAGCCTCCACGACCAAGGAAGGAGCTGTAAGCACAACCTCTTCAGAAACTTCCACCAAGGATTGAGCTGTGTGGCCCTCTAGAAGGGTGCTGATCGTCAGACTCCCCACCTGAGCCCCCTCAGTCAGAGCCGCCTTACTAGGTTCGAGGTCCAGAGGCGTCGAGTCCTGTAGAATGGGAGTCTTCCCAGCTTCAGCAGTAGCCTTCTCCACCGGCGGAGTGAGAGCCTCCTCAGCCTCAATGGTTGTTTCCCCTCCTGGCAAAGGGAAGGCTCCCCAACTTCAACAGCTACCCCCTCCGAGGTTGTCTCGGCAACCGAAGCCTCAATCCCCTTGGGCTGGGTCAACTCTGTTTCCATCGCCTCGACAGGCGAAGAAGTTATACCTTCAGCAGGGATTATAGCCGGCGGTAACGCAGTCGATGATTCACCCCCGTATATTTTCCCCTCCGAGATGCGTGAGAACTTACTCGGGTCAGGAAAAGCAGGTTCATGGCCGTAGTCGACTTTATCTTCAAAGTCATTTTCCGTATCAGACGCGGAAGACGACAGTTCAACGCAAAGGTCCTCGGTGACCGGAGCCTTGCCACCAATCACCCCAGTGGTAGGACTAGGGTCGATTATCCGAGCACTGGAGATGAAGACACTAGGAGGCCCTGACCGCTGTGCCTTATCTCTCCCTTCACGAGCAGAAGAAGGCTCAGGCCGAGTTGAGAACCCTGGAATTTGGACATTCCCTCCCACGAGCTGTACTTCCTCGTCAGCTATAGTGAGTTTGTCAACCAATCCCCCTCTCCCGCAATCTTACAGGTCCCTCTGTGCGACCTAGGAGCACGGATTAAACTGGGGAGATTTTTATCCTCTGGCGGTTCCTCAACCATGATAAAGAGGTCTTCAGGACAGTCCTCAACTCCAGCAGAAATGCCTTCCGAGGGAGAGACTTCTGTTGCTAATTCCCTCCGAGCCCTCTTCGAAACAGGACCAGCAGTTGAGGTAGGACCCCGACAACGCTTACTCACCAATTCTTGAGCCTTGGTGGTAGAAGGCCCCTCCTGTGGCCCTAGCTTGGTTCTACTCCGGGTTACTCGGGGCTCCTCTCTTGAGCCTCCCTCGGCTTCTCTCTGAGATGCTCTCTCCAGCTCTTTTTGGACCTTTAAATACTGGGTGATCATGTGCGAGCCTTTGCCAGACTCCGACTGTTTTGAGATAGGCATTAATGCCCTCAATACCCGTATACCCAGGAGCAAAATCCGGTGACTGGTTTACCCGAGAATACCAGATGCAGAAAGTGAAGCTGGTAAGGTTCTTCGGCTCCTCGACGGGCAAACGGAAAGTTGCCTCTGTCCCCCCAGCCACGCTATAATACCAGGCTCGAGCACCTTCGCACAAATTCCCATTGAAGGCAAGTTGTGTATTCGGATTGCCGACATAAAGCTGAGCATAGCCAAACTGTCGGGCAAAACGACTTGGCATATACGGTTCGATAGTGCAGGAAGTCCCTTGGCGAAACAGCACATATCCTGGTCGTATATTGATCAACCACCGGAAGACTCCCGCAGACAGTTGGGTGAGGTCATCCCGACCTATAGAATCAGTGAATTGCTCACCAAAGGATGCACCAGGAATTCCAGGGAAGCAGCGGTTGAGCTGGTAATTGGCGGCATTTGAGAGACGCCTCCGAATATATATATATAGGTGTCACTCCAATCCGAGTCTTCCAGCCGCCTCACAAAAGGGACAGGACTCTTACTCCCACGCGCCGTTGTCATCAGAGAAGGGCAATGCATCACGTACCAGGCCATGAGATACGTGTAAGGCAACTCCATTCGGGGGTTGGGGCGCCTTGCCGTCGGGTTTCCCTCTGAATCGACATACGGCTTGCCTTGAGAGTCGACAGTCCTTGGAGCCTCGCATAGTCTCTTGGCTAGCGCCCGCAACCCGCTCTGAATGCCAGCCGCCACGGCCGGAAGAAGGGCTATAGGACGGCCATGGGCCAGGAGCACTGCTGGATACACCACGTCGGCAATAATGACTTCATGTGGCCGTGTAGGTACCACGCAACGCTTCAACCACAGCATCAAGAAGCCCGCCAACAGCGCTCGACTAGAGATAGAAGCCCGGGCCCGGTGATGATAGCTTTCAAAAAGCGTATCAGGTTCGAAGCCGTCCTCGCTCGACCCAGTGGTGTAAAAGCCCTCAGAAGCTTGTGCGACCATGTCATCAACTCCCTGTTCAGAGAGGGGAGCCAGTCGAGTTATCGAATGATCCTTCTTGCTGACATTGCTGAATAAGTAATTGGCCCAGGATAGATGCCTGACTCCATGCGTCCTCCAACCGGTTACCTGACCACAAATATGGAAGTGGCACATCACTTCCCAATAGGTCTCGTACACCTCAGGGGAATCCTTCTTTATAAGGTCAAGCTCCCTAGCAGTCGGGACATATTCTTCATAAGGGAACTCCCCCATCACCAGCCCCGAGACCTCATGCAACTCATGCAGTGCAAGGCCCATTTCTCCAACCGGGTAAAGAATGTCCCCGTCTGAGGGTTGTAGCGCTCCAAGATCCCGAAGAAGTTGTGAGAGCTCATTGGGATGCCCCATTGTACGGCCCTGACTGCTGAGTATAATCCCACGTGCTCAAGCAGATCTCCAAGATCGGAGAGGACAAAACCCACCATCCTGCCCACCAAGAATTCTCCGTGGAGTGGACCCATCCTGGCAAATGGAACTTGGCCGGATAATCACCCTCTGCTTCTATGAACGAGTTGAGGAAGGTGGTGGCAAGCTGCGGGATCTCTCCGACTGGAAGCTCAGACTTGCGTGACCCAGGAAACAAGCCGAGGACCGCCCGGTCATGGCAATCATGACGGTATACGCTCTGGGAGCTGAAATTCCCAGGGTAATCTCAGAGATATCCGGGACACGTCCCACTTCATCTTCCGAAGGACGGACAGATGTTGGAGGTAAGACAACGGGAGCATCCTCTCCATGGCTGGAAGGAAGTATCTCCTCTCCCCTATCTGACGGAGCCACCTGTAATTCCCGTCATACATGGGGTTGCCACCGTCGCTGACATGATCTCCAAAGAAGAAAGCAGGCTTCTCCAGCTTGATGTGGGTATCCGTTGCGAAGACTGCATCGGTCATAAGCACCCGAGAAGTCCTCTCATTAACATGGGCAATCATTTCCCTGCGAACTGGCGACCTGTCAGCAGTCACAGGTATGGTCCTTCGCAGTGCAAAAGTCAGACGGTGGTCGGCACCACCCACGCGGCCGAAATGGTGCATCTTGGCAAGTGAACCTGAAACATGCGGCACTGCAAAAGAAAAAGACACTTGGTCAGATACTTTGCCAAAAATAAGGGAAGACGCTAAGTGTTCATAATTCAAAACGCAGCCGAGACATTGGACGCAGGAGTTATCATCCGCGTCCAGACCTGCGAACTTGCACCAAAACGCAGAAGAGATACTGGACGCAGGAATTTTTCGAATCCGCGTCCAGACCTGCAAAGCTGCGTTCTACAAACCAAGACTTATGAAAATTCGAAGTACTTGGACTCAAACGCCAGATTCTACAAATCGGCGGTTGAAGACACAGAACACAAGGATCAAATCCGCGTTCTGCAAACCAAGACTTGTGAATTTCAAAGTGCTTGGACTCGGACGCCAGCGCCTGATGGCACAAAACGCGGCACAGAACGCATGGATCAAATCCGCGTTCTACAAATCGCGTCCAGAGACCTTCACAATTAGAAATATTCTAAGTGAAGGACCCAGAGTGCAGAGTTCACCAGCGTCGGATCATCAGGCCCGCGCCCCGGTTATCATCTCAAGGACAGCGTCCGAGAATCAAACACGATCTTGTGTTAAAGGTTCTTAGGGTTCTATGAACATGTTTTAATGGCGGAACCCACACCAAAGGTGCATTTTTACCTCGGAAAACACCCTCCTGCGCAGAGGAAGCATCTCTCTCAGCCTCGGCGACGGTCGCCCTTGAGGTCGATGCAGTCGGTTTCGTCTTGGGAGCCATTGAAGATCAAGAAATCCGAGCGAGGAGATGAATAGTTGAACAGAGAAGGAAGTTCTTTTTCTCAGAAGATGCGTTCGTTCGGAGAAGAAGATACATCTCTCTAACTGTTGCCTTTTATAGGCACAGAGATTCGCGAAGATACGCAGCGTTTGGCCCAATAAACGCTGCAGCGAATCGCTGCCTGACGCGTGGAGCCAAATCATTGTTTGAACAGGGAAGATCATGCGTCGCGACCCCGCCACAAGTCAGAAGTTGACACGTGGAGCAGTTCATTTAATGAACCGGGGGATCCGCGCGCCAAAAGGCGAAATCTCGCCGTTTCCCCAGGCCAGCTGGCGGCGTAATCATGACATGGCACAGGTGCGCGTCCCAAAGTACGCGGCTCTTCGGTGGACATGCCCCGTCAGCATCATCATAAATGCACCCAGAAAATCGCGTCTGCATTTCAAGAGATGCGTCTCTCCAAAGCCCGCGTCCCCTCAAACAGGCCAAACATCGCGTCTCGCTAAGAAGTCGCGTCTTTAAAGCAGTCTCTGCTTTTTCAAAAAGGAACCTGCGTCCAGTCTCCTACTTCTGCAAAGTCGGTTCAACAGTACACTGACGCAAACAGACAACCAACCACTCCCGGCCAAAAGCGCACCCGTGACAGACTAAAAGCAATCGGGGAGGTCTAGACTGTGTATCTAGACACTCAACATGATCAACTCTGACGGCTTCAAAGAGTTCAACAGTACACTCACGAAGACCAATTCCAGATAAGATCAAACCCGAAGCATCAACAGTCCAGTCATAAAACGCGAACACGGCTAAAGATCCAAAGTATTCCGAAATCCGTCCCATTCAACTGCGGAATATCAGAAACTTTGGAGGGGGTTCTGTAGGCTGTCTAAAAATGACTAACAGACCAGCCATAAGGAAGCAGAGTCTCAAGCTCTAGACGCGAGAAATCGATGCTCGCGTCTCAGCATCAAGACGCGTCGCCCGACGCCCGCGTCTCAGCATCAAGGCGCATCGGCCCGACGCCCGCGTCTCAGCATCAAGGCGCATCGGCCCGACGCCCGCGCCTCAGCATCCAGGCGCATCGGCCCGACGCCCTCGCCTCAGCATCCAGACGTGAAGGCCCGAAGCCCGCGTCTCAAACTTCAAGGCGCGTTTGGCTCGACGCCCGCGTCTCAAACATCAAGGCGCGTTCGGCCCAACGCCCGCGTCTCAGTTGCAACTGCCCTGATTGCGGGGCCAGTCACCGCGCATGTAGCGGGTAGTGGCCCCTCATTCGGGAGCGTTTTCAGGAGGCACCTTCACCCCCTAAGATCCCTATAAATAGCCTTGTTTGCTATGAAGAGAGGATCGGAGTTTTTGGAGAGAAGCTTAAAAGAGAGAGGCTTGAGAGGATCGAAGCTTGGCAGAAGATCGGAGAGAGAGAGCTTTGAGATAGGGCATCATCAAAATCGATCGAATCCAGGCAGGAGGATCATCAAGAGAGAAGCACGACTCTTCAGCGAGCTTACTGAGTACTAGCCGCTCTTCGCCTACCTCCTCTTTGAGAGTTTTGGTAGACGGAGCTGAGTTACTCTTTCTACCGACCGAAGAGAAGACCCCGACGGTCCAGGACGGTCATCTGGTCAACGGAGAACAAGATTCACTCTCCATCGCCACACGAAGAACCCAGCATTAAACAAAGGGAAGATTCAGACATCCTCCCTCCCTTGTAACTGGAAAAGAGGGAAGAGAAGAGTAGTCTTTTGGTTGTAATCGTTTCGCTTGAATCAAGGAAATCTTTTACAGCTAAAACCACTTTCTCCGACCACCAAACTTTCCGGCCCCCTACAGGCCTGCCTCCATGGATGAAGATGACCCTATGCACGAAGAAGACCCAGAGCTTGATTGTCCTTTTTCAGGTTCGCTGGGCCTGTGGGAGAATATTTTGGCCGGTGAACTTGATCGATATTCGTCCACAAGGGAAGAAGTCATGGTCCTCGACGTCCACAGTTTTTTAGTACACGGGGACGTCAATAACACCACTGCTCTTATTCAACAAGGGCTCTTTTGATGTTTAGTCTCTCTTGGTTCTTTTGATGTTTAGTCTTCTTTGTACTGCTATATTGTAACACTCAATCTTATTGTATAAGAGATCGTTTTGTATCATTTTCACATGCCTGGAGATAAATGCCTGGACATAAATAAAAAGACCTCAATAACAACATTGCTCTTAGTCAACAATGGCTCTTTTTGATGTTTAGTTTTCTTTCTACTGCTATATTGTAACACTCAATCTTATTGTATAAGAGATCGTTTTTTTTATCATTTTCACATGCCTGGAGATAAATGCGTGAAAATAAATAAAAAACATATTTGTTTTTTAATAAACTACGACCTTTGGTCGCAGTCATTCATTGCAAACAAAACAACTTGGACCAGAGATCACACTGCGACCAAGGTCGCATAAGACTACAGTGCAAACAGAAACAACTGCGACCAGGGTCGACATTGCGACCAAAAAACTGTGACCAAGGTTGCAGATTATTTTTTTTAAGACTGCGTTCATCAACTGCGACCAAAGTCGCAGTGTTGTTGATTATTATAAATACCACCAACTGCGACCAAGGTCGCAGTGATGTTGTTGATTAAGAGTAAAGATCAGCAACTGCGACCAAGTTCGCTGTGTATTTTATTACGACTAAATACCAACATCTGCGATCAAGGTCGCAGTTTATATTATAAAGACTACGGTCAGAAACTGCGACCAAGGTAGCAGTGTTGTGTTGATTAAGATTAAAGACCAGCAACTGCGACCTTGGTCGCATTGTATTTATTAAGTCTGCGTCCATGGTCGCAGTATTTCAACCAATACATAGTAGTAAAAAAATGTAATTCACACAAATAACTTTAGAAAACAGATTTATATATATTTAAAAAGAAAAAAACAAAATACAATTTTTTAACTTCTAATCGTCGTCATCACCATAGTAATCAGATTCGTCGTCAAGAGTCATGCTTTCGTCTTCTGTATCGCTTTCGTCTTCTGTCTCTTCCTCCTCTTCAGGTACAGTCTCATCGTCGCTTTCTTCCTCTTCATGTTTGTGTTTTGGTTCATCAATGAACTCCCAGAAAGGGTCGTCTGTATCAAGCTCAGATTCTGACCCATAGCGAGACATTGTTTCAGAACTAAACATAAAATCATCATTTGATGATTGGCTTCTTTCCGGTGAAGACGGTGGTGATGGTGAAGACATTTTTTGAATGTATTTTCGGAACAGTGAGAGTAACGAGTTTGAGCAAAAAATAACTTAGTATGTTTTTAATCCTTTGCTCATGAGCCTTTATATGTATTTAATCCCGGAATTCCAAAGGTTTAAGCTCTCGAACCACGTGAATATCTCTCAAATATTTTCTATCTTTTCCCAAAAATTGTATACTTCCTAGGTGACTGTTCAGTTATCCAAAACAGTTTAAAGTTATACACTATAACTTAAATTACTTTGAACTCCAAAACAGTACATTATTGCGACCAAAGTCG
>JAVJIF010009910.1:45000-57249 GCA_038442645.1 Agave tequilana
GGGCGTACCGTCTCATCGAACACCTGCACATTAGAACAATCGTCCAATAGCTGGACGTGCAAATCCAGGGTCGTCAGAATGCGACCATAATGAGTGTGTGTAAAGGGAAAGAACTCGTGCAGAAGAAACAATGTGCATAATAGTAGTAAGAGCAACAGTAAATAGAAAAGGCTAAATAACAAGATAAAAAGCTGAACAGTAATACACATATGATAAAACATGAATACAGGTAGTAAACAAATGGCACAACTGTAAATATGCAATCAATGTCAAGGCGTGTAATCTATCACATGTCACTAGGTTGGCATCCAAGTCTGGTCATAAATCTGGTCCTGGTTATAATAATCTGGTCCTGGTTACAATCATATGTCTGACATAGTGATATATAAATATACAATCAGGTAATTACAGTCAGTCATAAGGCATCAACAGTTTATTATTAATTATGTCAGCGAACACCAATTGTCACATGTAATAGACGCATCCCATACTACGCCTACCACACATGCCAATCGATGCCCTTAAGTTATTTGAAACTGATTGGTGGAGACATTGTCCATGCTTTAGGTGGGTCCCGTACATACCCGGGACCACGGCCAGACTCCTGGCGCTGAACCAGGACCTACCGCCAGTAGTCAAGAACATGTAAACAGGAACAGGTACATGTATAACATGTATAACAGGAACATGACGGGGTGCCAGTCACCCCACGGGAACCCTGCAGTGGAACCCTCTTTCGGCTGCGCAACCTAAATCCTAGGTCCACCCAAAATACGGACGCTGTCTCCTCCATCAATCTCCCCAATCCCAGTGCAAGTTGTTTGTTATCATTGTTTGGTGCGGAGAAGAAGGTGTAATATTTCCTTGAATCAGTTGAAAGATTACAACAAGCTAATGCTCCGACTACAAGGGAGGGAGGATGGATGTATATCTTCCCTTTGTTTAGTGCTGGGTTCTTCGTGTGGCGATGGATGGAGAGTGAATCTTGTTTCCGTTGACCAGATGACCGTCCTGGACCGTCGGGGGTCTTCTCTTTGGCCGGTAGGGGAGTAACTCAGCTCCGTCTACCAAAACTCTCAAAGAGGAGGTAGGCAAAGAGCGGCTAGTACTCAGTAAGCTCGCTGAAGAGTCTTCTCTCTCTTGTTGGTGTCAGGCTTCTCTCTCTCTTGCCCAGAATAATCCTTCCCTTTTGATTTAATTTGCTCGCCCCACCTTCATAGCCAACAGGGCTATTTATAGGGGTCTTAGGGGTGATCGTGCCCCCTAAAAATGCGCCTGAACGAGGGGCCACTACCCGCCATATGTGCGGTAACTGACCCCACAATCCGGGGCGGTTGCAACTGAGACGCGGGCTTCGGGCTGGACGCGCCTTGATGCTGAGACGCGGGCTTCGGGCCGACACGCCTTGATGTTGAGACGCGGGCTTTGTGCCGACGCGCCTTGATGCTGAGACGCGGGCTTCCGGCCGGACGCGCCTTGATGCTGAGACGCGGGCTTCGGGCCGGACGCGCCTTGATGCTGAGACGCGGGCTTCCGGCCGGACGCGCCTTGATGCTGAGACGCGGGCTTCGGGCCGGACGCGCCTTGATGCTGAGACGCGGGCTTTGTGCCGACGCGCCTTGATGTTGAGACGCGGGTATCAATCCCTCGCGTCTAGTGCTTGAGACTGCTGCTTTGATGGCTTGCCTGTTAGACACGCCTTGATGTTGAGACGCGGGCTTTGTGCCGACGCGCCTTGATGCTGAGACGCGGGCTTCCGGCCGGACGCGCCTTGATGCTGAGACGCGGGCTTCGGGCCGGACGCGCCTTGATGCTGAGACGCGGGCTTCGGGCCGGACGCGCCTTGATGCTGAGACGCGGGCTTCGGGCCGGACGCGCCTTGATGCTGAGACGCGGGCTTTGTGCCGACGCGCCTTGATGTTGAGACGCGGGCATCAATCCCTCGCGTCTAGTGCTTGAGACTGCTGCTTTGATGGCTTGCCTGTTAGTCATTTTTAGACAGCCTACAGAACCCCCTCCAAAGTTTCCGATATTCCGCAGTTGAATGGGACGGATTTCGGAATACTTTGGACTTAAACCGCGTTCGCCTTTGTGACTGGACTGTTGATGCTTCGGGTTGACCTTATCCGAATTTGGTCTTCGTGAGTGTACTGTTGAACTCTTAGAAGCCATCAGAGTCGATCGTGTTGAGTGTCTAGATACACAGCCTAGACCTCCCCAATTGCTTTTAGTCTGTCACGGGTGCGTTTTTGGCTGGGAGTAGTTGGTTGTCTGTTGGCGCCAGTGTACTGTTGAACTGTCTTGCAGACGCATAAGACTGGACGCAGGCTCCTTTTTGAAAAGCAGAGGCTGCTTTGAAGACGCAGCTTCCATAAAATAGACGCGATGTTTGGCCAGACGCGAACTCCTAGAGGAGACGCGATTTTCCGAACGCACTCTTGGAAATGCTGACGGGGCATGTCCGGTGCGTTTTCTGGGCGCGGACTTTATGCTATGTCATGATTACGCCGCCAGCTGGCCTGGGGAAACGGTGAAATCTTCTTTTTGGCGCGCGGATCTCCCGGTTCATTAAATGAACTGCTCCACGTATCAACTTCTGACTCGCGGCGGGGTTGCGACGCATGATCTTCGCCACCAGAAATGATTTTGCCACACGCGTCAAGCGACGATTCGCTACAGTGTCCCTGGGTCACGCGTCGCGTAATCTTCGCGAATCCCTGTGCCTATAAAAGGCAACAGTTGAGGAGATTCCTCTTCTTCTCCGAACGCGTTTGCTGAGAACTTTAGAAAAAACACTTTCCCTTTCTGTTCTTCTGTCCAATCTCAGACCAAGTTCGCCATGGCACCAAAGACCAAGCCGACCGCTTTTTCCTCAAAGGCGACCACTACTGAGGCCCGGAGGGGCAGTTCTTCTTCTGCGCAGGGCGTCGTCCTCCAAGGTCTCCAAGGTAGTATGCCCTCTAGGCATGAACCCTTAAGAACTTTAACACATTAAAAACGTGTTTGATTCCCAGACGCAGTCTTTGGGATGATAACCGGGACGCACTTCGAGTCCTTCACTTAGAATATTTCTAATTGTGAAGGTCTCTCGGACGCAGTTTGCAGAACGCAGATTTGATCTTCGTGTTCTGTATCATCAGGCGCCGATTTGATGAATCTGGCGTCTGAGTCCAAGTGCTTTGAAATTCCACAAGTCTTGGTTTGCAGAACGCGGATTTGATCCTTGCGTTCTGTGCCATCAGCTGCCGATTCTGATGAATCCGGCGTCTGAGTCCACGTACTTGGAATTTCATAAGTATTGGTTTTACAGAACGTGGCTTCAATCCTTGCGCTCTGTGCTTCCTGACGCAGATTTGCAGGTCTGGACGCGGCTTTGATAATTCCTGCGTCCAGCGTCTCTTCTGCGTTGGACGCAGATTCGCAGGTCTGGACGCGGATTTGATAATTCCTGCGTCCAGTATCTCTTCTGCGTTTGGACGCAGATTCGCAGGTCTGGACGCGGATTTGATAATTCCTGCGTCCAGTACTCTTCTGCGTTTAGACTAGGAACACTTAGTATTTCTCCTTGCTTTTGGTAAAGCATCTGACTAAAGTGTTTTATCTTTTTGCAGCGCCGCAACCTGATACTTCACTCCCCAAGATACGCCATTTGGGGCATGTAGGTGGTGCTGACCGGAACTTGACCTTCGTGCTACAAAGGACTGTTCCTGTGACTGCTGACCAGTCTCCGGCTCGTGAGAAGAAACTCTCGAATGTCGATATGAGGACCCTTCGAGTGCTTATGACCGATGCAGCATTCACTACGGATGATGGCAGCAAGCTGGAGAAGCCCGCCTTCTTCTTCGGGATCGTATCCATGATGGCGGCCATCGCGTGTACGAAGGGACTTACACTTGGCTCCGTCAAATAGGGGGCAGAAGGTTCTTTCTCCCGGCATGGAGAGGATGTACCCTATGTTCTATTTCCAGCATATGTCCGTCCCGCGGAAGATGGAATTTGACCTGCTCGATATGCTCCTGAGGTTACTCTTGGCGATCTGGGCTCCCACTACAAGTGCATCGTCATGACAGCCACGACGGGTCTGTTATCGGCCTTTTCCCTGGGTCGCGCAAGAGGGAGATCCCGTCTGGAGAGATACCGCACATTGGCACCACCTTCCTCAACGCATTCATGGCAGCGGAGGGCGATTATCCGGTGGCGTTCCGTGCGTATGGGTGGATCCGTTCCACGGAACATTACTGGTGGGGCAGAATGGTTGGCTTTGTCCTTACCGAGCTCGGGGATTTGCTGAGGCGCATAGGACTGTACCCAGCGGTCAGGGCTGTACAGTGGGGGATCCTCAAAGTTCTCAGAACTTCTTTGGGATCTTAGAGCGTTACAATCCTTGGACGGGGACGTTCTTTACTCCAGTCGGGGAGATGGGCCTTGCCCTACACGAGCTGCACGAGGTCTCAGGACTGGTAACAGGGGACATGCCCTATGAAGAATATGTCCCTACCGCTGTGGAGCTTCGCCACGTGAAGGAGGAGTTTCCCCGGATATACGAGACCTACTGGGAAGTGCTATGTCACTTCCATATCTGCGGTCAGCTCACCAAATGGCGGTCGCAGGGGGTCAAGTACCTGTCTGGGCCAGTTATTTGTTCAACAATGTGAACACCAAAGACCACTTGATCACCCGACTGGCTCCCAGCTCTGATAGGGAGATTGAAGACCGGATTGACCAGGCTTCTGAGAAGTTCTACACCACGGAATCGAACGAAGATGATGTTTCGACCCCGACTTGGTTTTCGAAAGCTTCCACCATCAAGCCCGGACTCCTATCTCCGATCGGGCGCTGCTGGCAGGTTTTCTGATGCTGTGGCTAAAGCGTTGTGTGGTGCCCACGCTGCCACATGAAGTTATAGTTGCCGACGTGGGTTACCCGGCGGTGCTTCTGGCCCATGGCAACCCTATAGCTCTTCTCCCGACCGTGTGGCTGGTATTCAGAGCGGGCTGCGGGCGCTGGCTAAAAGCTTTTGTGAGCCCCCAAAAACTGTGGATTCCGAGGGAAAGCCGCTCACGGACTCAGAGGGGAATCCAATGGTGAAGCATCCCAATCCTCGGGTCGAGCTGCCTTACCACATACCTTATGGCCTGGTATGTGATGCACTGCCCCTCTTTGATGACGGCGGTGCGTTGGAAGGAGGACTCTGTCCCCTTCATACAGCGATTGGAGGGTCGAGGTGGCAGGATCCTTACATATATTACATCCGGAAGCGTCTTTCAGCCCCGGCAAACTATCAGCTCAATCGTTGCCTCCCCCAGATCCTGATGCATCCTACGGCGATCTACTTGTCGATTCCGCCGGCCCAGATGATTTCTCGAGGTTATCCCAGGGAGCCTTCTGGTGGTTGCTTAATATTCGGCCCGGGTACATGCTTTTTCGACAAGGGACGTCATGCACCATTGAGCCATACATGCCGAATCGCTTCGCCCGACAGTTCGGCTATGACCAGCTCTATATCGGGAACCCCAATGCTCAGCTCGCCTTCGAAGGAACTTGTTCGAGGGTGCTCGGGCCTGGTATTATAGTGTGGCTGGAGGGACAGGGACAACCTTCGTCTACCTCTCGAAGCGCCCAAGTGCCAGATGAGTCTAAGCTATTGTACTTGGTACTCCCAAGCCGTCCAGACACCAGACTTTCTTCCGGCGTTTTCATGTATCGAGAGCATCAATGCAAGTCTCGAGGCAAGGAAGGATTCCGCTAAGCCAACGAGACTCGTAGAACAGTACCTGAAAGCCGGAAGGAGGTCGAGAGGAGACGAAAAGAGAGCCACAAGCTACAAAGCCACAACTGCCAAGGCAGAGCCACGAGCGGCGAGGGCGGAGCCACCAGTAACGAGGACGAGCCACGAGCGACGAGGGAGGAGCCGCGGACGAAGAGATGTAAGCAGGTGGTGAGTAAGCGTCCTCCCGCCCCACTTCTGTTATTGAGCCTGCCCCGAAGAAGGTTAGGAGGAACTTGGCGGCTGAAGTCTCCCAATCCGGAGCTATCTCTGCCGGAGTTGAGGCTCCTCCTGAAGACGTCGTCAGAGTTGAGGAACCTCCGGAAGACGTCGTCAGAGTTGAGGAACCTCCGGAAGAGGAGGATTTCCCCCCTTTAGTTCGTGCTTCTAAGTCGCACCGCGAGGCTGTGGAGGAAGGGGAGTTCATCGAACAACCCGTTATTGCTGCTGATGCCGAATCCCCAGAGATTGACATAATGGGCGATGAAGATGTTGAACTTCCGGAAATCTCAGCTCAGCTCAAACCCTTCTGCTCATGAAGGGAGAGATGAGGCACAGCAGTTGGGGTCTCCAGGCGTCTTCATCTCTAGTTCCAGGGCCGTCGACCCTAGTCCTACTACTGGGTGATTGGAGGCAAGGCTCCGATTACGGAGCTTCCTGAGCTGTCGTCTTCTTCGTTCTCGGGGGAAAGCCTCTTGAGGACGACGTCGACTATAGCGAGGAACCCGCTCCTCCTGATCAAAGCAAGTTCTTCCATGTCTCAGAGGAGGAAAATGTATGGAGGCGAGCCATCGTCTGCACCGTCAGTGGCGGCTATCCCTGTTAAAGGTACCCTTTCCCCTCCTGTCCAATTTTCTCTTTGCATGTTGAAGAAGATGTCTTGACATTCTTCATTTTATATTGCAGGGCCAACCGGAGATGCCGAGGCTACAACCTCCTCGCATATTGAGGAGATGATGGGAGAGTTGACTCGGCCACCAGGGAATTGAGACCTCAGCTGCTGAGATGCCCTCAGAGGGGGCAGCTGCTGATACTGGGGAGCCTTTCACTCTACCAGAGGAGGAAGCCACTACTGAGGTCAAGAAGGCTCGGGTGGAGGGTCCGACGGCAGGTCCACTCCAGGAGATTGCACAGCTCAAGTTTCAAGTGAAGCTTCTGAGGAAATCGTGCTTGCCACTCCATCATTGGTCGCGGAAGTTCCCGCAGGGATAGCACCTCCGGAAGCACCAGTGGCTGGTTCCGCTCTTGCCGTATCGGCGGTTAGCATGACTTCTGCGCAAAAAGAGCCGGCCTACACCCTTCTCCGAGATAGAAAGGGGGTCGGGGAGCGTTCGGGTGATGACAGCATGGACTTCCTGACGCGCAGTACGGTGCGGCAGTTCTTTGAAGCGATGCGATCGTGCATCGACTTTATCCTTTCTGGGCGTCGTTCTTTTGACTTTGCCCGGAGATTCTCTCGGGAATGTGGCCGAGAACATCGAGCTAGTCGGGGGCCTTCCTCTTGCTCAGGCATGTATGCGGGTGGTGGATCAGTTGGAGAGTGACCTGAAAGAGCTGAAGTCTTTAGACGAAGCTGACTCCCTCCACGAAACCCAAGTCATCCTGGATAGCCTCCTTTCTGCCCAAAGGCAAGAGCGACAGGAAGTGGAAGTACAAATTGCCGAAGAGGTCAGCAACCTTGAGCGTTCCCAGGCTGAATGCCAAAGGCTGATTGAAGACTCAGGGGATACTGAGCTTATCATGCAGAACACAGAGCTGCTATTACCAACGCTCGGGCTGCCATTGCTAAGGCCAAAGCCATGCTAGCTGTCAATGAAGAGAAGCTCGTCGCCCTCCAGAAGAAGCTAGAGGAGCAGAAGGCTGCAAGGGTACGGGCTGAAGAGAGCCAGTCTGTTCATCTCTCCAGATTGGAGACTTTGCGAGCCCAGCTGGCTGAAAAACCCTGCCTATCTGAAGAGGAGCTGCGGGTCCAGGCGATGATGGAGGCTGAGAAGGGACGTCAGCATGAGATGCATCGTCTCAGGGAGCGCATCCGTTCCCTACCAGATCGAGATTTTTAGCCTTCTCCTCCCTTTTTTTTGTAACGCTCAATCTTATTTGTATAAGAGAGCGTTTTTGTATCACTTCATATTTTGGATATAAATAAAAGTGACACCCTCCTTTTACTTCTTTTGTCTCGAACTCTTTGCCTTGGTTGGACATGTAGGAGCAAGGAAGTCTTTTGATCTTTATCAAAATTATAATCATAATCTTAATAAGTCAAAAGTATTGAGGAAAGATCTTGTTCCAAGAACTTTCATGACACTGTCAGAGGTGTAAGCTTAACTTGACAGAGGTGATTTTTGGTGGAACCTGCCACTTTGTGGAAGAAAGTGACAGGTGGAGTTCGTTACCCCAGGAAAAGATGAACTTTTATCAAGGATTTGTGCTTAACTTGATTTCAGATCAGCTGGGGATGTTGATGGAAACATTGTTTATTGGTGTAATGTTAACCAACAATGCCTCCAAAATGAATTCGATATTCTGTTGGGGAGAATATCAAATGAAACTAGACTCGCGGGGGAATCTAGGGAAGTCCTTACCGTTAGAGGTGTGATATTAACTTAACGGGTTGGAAATAGTCTGTCGTCAGAAGTGTAATGTTAACTTGACAAGGACATGAGTTAGAGGTGTGATATTAACTTAACTCATCGACATCTCAGTTTTATAAGGGAAAACTGAGGGTGTCACTGTCATAGGTGTGATGTTTAACTTAACAGTGAGGGTAATGCTAGAGGTGTAATGTTGAACTTGGCATTAGTCGTCTCGGCTTGAAGAAGTCGAGGAAAGGTCATAGCCATAGGTGTATTTTGAACTTAGCAATGACTCGGATGCTAGAAGTGTAGTGTTAACTTGGCATCGTCCATTTCAGCTTCGATATGGAAGTCTGAAGAAAGGGTGACTGTCAGAGGTGTAATATTAACTTGACGGGCACCTGATATACTGCTTAGAGGTGTAATGTTAACTTAAACAGTAGTTTGTCAAAGGTGTGATATTAACTTGACAAGAATTGGCTCTTGATAGGAGCAATTGAGGACCTGTCATTCTATTGATGAGAATTGACAAGTGGAATTTGAAATGCCAGAGGTATAGTGTTAACTTGGCAATTTTTGAAGTTTGCTGCTCTATGTAGAGGTAACAAGCGGGGCTTGTACTCGACAAGGAGTATTCATTACCAGAGGTATAGTGTTTAACGTAGTAATGTTTGCATTTGTGGTCCTACCATTCTATGGATGAGAATTGGTAAGAGATTTTGGAGGAGAGAGTGGAATCAGGGGCCACTTAGGATTTTTAGCAAACCCTCAGCTGTCAACGGATTTGAGGTGCCTTTACCAACTACCGTTTGAGTTGGGAGCCATGCTATCCCCTCAGCATGATGAGTTTTCGAGGACTTATGTTGGGCTTAGATGCCCAACCTTTTCCTCTATCCTTAGCCGTCGAAGGCGTTGGATGTTTTTGATCAGAGGTGTGGTATTAACTTGATCGGCAGGATTTTTAGCAAACCCTCAGCTCTCAACGGATTTGATGTGCCTTTACCAACTACCGTTTGGGTTGGGCTAGCCATGCTATTCCCCTCAGCATGATGAGTTGTCGAGGATTTATGTTGGGCTTAGATGCCAACCTTTTCCTCTATCCTTAGCGTCGAAGGCGTCGGATGTTTTTGATCAGAGGTGTAATTTAACTTGATCAACAGAAGAACACCATCTAGGGATAGTAATTCTTCAGGAATTTGCCATTGATTGGCATCATGAGTGTATCGCCATTAGAGGTTATGAGACGATACGATCCATTCGAGTAGACGACTCTACTACAAATGGTCCTTCCCATTTGGGTTGGAATTTTCCCTTTGTCTTGTGCGTCATGGACCATGGGTCTCCGGACGGCTAAGACAAGGTCGCCTTTCTTGAAAGTTCGCGTTTGACTTTCTTGTTGAAGGCTCTGGTGATGCGAGCTTGATAAAGCTCGCCTGCTGCGGGCCTGCAGACGCTTGTCGTCTAAGGCCTCCAGTTCTTGGAGTCGCTGTCGATGCTTCTCCTCTGTTGTCATCTCGGCGGTCAGGGCGACGCGTAGAGATGGAATTTGGATTTCCAGTGGGAGGACAGCTTCACATCCGTACACCAAGGAAAAATGGCGTGGCTCTAGTTGGGGTTCGCACGGTCGTGCGATATGCCCATAAGCATTCACCCAACTTATCGTCCCAGTCTCGTTGACTTTTCGAGACGAATTTCTTGAGAAGCTTGCCAATAGTCTTATTGAAAGCTTCCGCGAGGCCGTTGGCGGGAGGATGTATGCCGTTGATGACACACTCGATTCTGAACTTAGCACAGAATCTCTGGAAAGCCTGGCTGATGAACTGGGGTCCATTGTCATGGACGATCCGCCGAGGCACACCGAAGCGATAGATAACGTGATGTTTCACGAACTTGATCACGTTAGACGATTTCCTCTTTTAAAGGGATAGCTTCGGCCCAATTGAGAAGTAATCGGTTATCGCTAGGATGAACCGATGTCCTTTGATGATGGTGGGCTGATAGGACCAACCACGTCCATCCCCCACATTTCGAACGGCCAGGTAGAGGTCGTAGAGTGGAGGTATCCTGGTGCTGATGGATGAAATCGCATGTATTTGACAGGCGGACATCTTTTGGCATAGGCAAACGCATCGGCAACCATCTTGGGCCAATAGTAACCCAATCTTTGGAGTCGGTTTGCCAGCTTCGGGCCAGGTTGATGAGCTCCACAAGTACCATCGTGGGCTTCTTTCAATACTCCTTGGGCTCTTTTGATGAGAGGCATCGGAGCAGGATCCCGTCATGCGATCGACGATACAATGTTCGCGAAATCGCATTGTAGTAGAATTTGGAGGCTTTCCTCGGATGGCAGCCGCCTCCTGGTGTCTTCGGCAAGATGCCGTACAAGACAAATCAATGTAGGAAATCGCCAGTCTTAAGCTCTGGAGCGGTTGACACTTCAAGTGTTTCTTTACCGCGACGATCTCCTGTTGACCCTGGGTAGTCTCCGGGGGGAATTTTTGGACAGTATAGGTCGTGGCTATAGACGAATACCTTCTCCATTGCTCCTGCTGGGAGAGCTAGGGAAGCTGCGAGAGATGCGAGGGCATCTGCATGCGCATTTGGCTTCGCGGCACATGGTCGATGTAGAAGTTTGAAAACTTCTCCGCCATGTGGATTGTCGCGTCGTAGTAGGGTACTAGATCTTCATGTCTGACCTCATACTCTCCGCGAACTGGCTGACGATGAGTTGGAGTCACCGTACGCCTCGAGATTTTTAACGCCAATCTCATCGGCGAATTGCATCCCAATCAGGAGGGCGTTGTATTCCGCCACATTGTTGGAACAGGGCTCGGTTAACGAGATAGCTCGGGGGATCACGTAGTTTTGTGGGGAGACGAGTACTACTCCTACCCCGCTACTGTGTGTCCTTGGGGCTTGCCCTTGATGCACCATCGAAGAAAAGTTGCCATACTTGTCCTTCAAACGATGTCTGGGTTAGGCATACTTCGGCGACCTCATCTGGGAGATCCTCATAAAGTTTGGCTGCCTCGGATCAGGGTGTTCAGCTAAGAAGTCCGCCACCGCTTGTCCTTTAATGGCCTTCTGTGGCAGGAAGTGCATCTCATATTGGGAGAGCAATTAGCCCATTTCGCCAGCCGGCCATTCAATGACGAAGGCTTTGTCATGAGTAACTCAGGGGGTTGACTTTGATATGACATTTATGATTTGGCCTACCAGATAGTGTCGCATTTTCTGAATAGCGAACACCAAGGCCAAACACTCTTCTCGATCGGGTTGTATCGATGTTCGGCCCCGATCATGTTCTACTGAGGTAGTAGATGCCGTTCTCGCCTTTGTCATCATTCTGAGCTAGTAGAGCTCCCAAAGAATGATCCATCGATCGGACGTACACCAGGAATGGCTTTCCGGATACGGAGCTGCAAGGACTGGTGGTTGGGTGAGGTATCGTTTGATCTCATCGAATGCTTGTTGGCAAGCATCGTCCCATATGAACGAGACTCCCTTCTTCATCAGCTTAGCGAAGGGTTGGCATCTCCGGAGAGATTTGAAATAAATCTGCGGATGTATGCCAGCGTCCCTGCAATCCTCTGAGCTCCACGAGGCTTCTTGGAGGTTGCATTGCTGAATGGCGCGAACCTTCTCGGATCCAATGAATTCCGGTAGAGGTTACAAAACCCTAGGAATTTTCCGCTGGCTACCCCCAGGAATTGACTTGGTGGGATTCATCTTCAATTGATGAGCCCGCATGATGTCAAAGACCGCTTTTAGGTCCGCTATGTGATCGCCTTTAGTGCGGCTTTCACCGCGATGTCATCGACATAGCACTCCACCGTCTTGCGCGTATCTGCTGGTGGAAAATGGCATTCATAGCCCTTTGGTATGTCGCCCCTGCATTTTTTAGTCCGA
>JAVJIF010009911.1:0-129365 GCA_038442645.1 Agave tequilana
TATATATATATATATATTCACTTCCATTTATATTATAGTCATTAGTGCACTGATAAGTAATAATCATCATTGTCATAATCATTAACTTCTTCACGTACTGTTATCATTGCATGTCTGCATGATATAATGTTTTCAATTGCAGGAATACTATTTTATTAGCTTTAGTAAATTACTAATTATAATCATAATCATCATCATCATTATAATCATCATTATCATCAGTCCTTTTCCATCATAGTGGTGTCAGTTATGACACATGACTCGAGATGAAAAAGATCTATGAAGAATTATCTCACTGAGTACCAGTGTTAATTTTTATACTAAAACCATCTTATATCTTGTGAATGGCATTTTGATTCTCACGGTTCAAATATGCTATGGTAATTTTTTTAAAAGAAATTATTTATCACTATTGAGTCACAGGAGACTGTGCATTATTTATGAATTATGAAGAACTGAAAGCTTTTTGAATGCTTCTTTCTTACTCAGTGGAGTAATTGATATTTCTCTTCAATACCCTGTATTTCGTCATCATCATCACGAAGCTTCTCGTCATAGATATGTTGATTGCTATATGAGAGCTAATAAAAGTCATGATTTTATTTCTTTCTATTAGAATATAAATATATTACCTTCAACCTTCAGTACAACTTTGGAGTTCTTGTGTAGCGGTATGGACTTTAATATGTCATCAGAGCTTGGGTTCATTCTTACGAGGCATACATTTTAAAAAGTGGATTTAAACACAACTATCCGCTGTGCAAAAGCCCCCCTTTCGCCCATAAAAAGGCACTCGGCCTGTGAATGTGTGTTAGTATATAAATATATTACCCTCAACCCTCACTACAACTTCGGAGTTTTGGTGTGGTGGTAAAGACTTTAATACTTTCCTTTTATTACTAAGATAAAAGCTACAAACTTTAGTATCTACAAAAGCACTAAAAGCCGATATTCATTTGTCATCAGCATTAGTCATGTGACTATTTTTGCTGACTGAAAGGGTGAGATTCTGTTTTTCAGAAAGTACTAAAATTTTGTGAAGATAGCTTGTACCATTTGCTTTTCCGTATGCTTGTATCTTATGAACTTCATAAACTTAATGAACTACTGTAATTGACAGTGCATGGTGGTATTGGTGAGGACGGTACCCTTCAGACTTTGTTGGAGGCTGCAGGAGTTCCTTATACAGGTCTAAACCTCACGATTGTTTCCGTTTTTAGTAATCATCATTCCATTTCAGTCGGGACTTCTATTTGAATCTTGTTTTATGCAGGTCCTGGCCCCCTAGCTTCTAAAATTTGTATGGATAAAGTATCAACGTCTCTTGCTCTGAATAATGTACGGTAACATTAGTAGTTTTTTGATGTTTAAATACTACTTGAATATCATATTCTTCTACATGTAGACCACGTATCATTTTTTAGCATCAGTCTTCTTGAAATATTATATGAATTGTTTCTTGAGAATGGATTTGCACTTAAGTGCAAGTACTGCAACTTAGAACGTATCTATATGCATGCATATAAGCAGTAATTGGCTTCAATACTTAATTTTTGTGTTTCTATTACATGATCTTCGAAACAAACAAACAACAACTAAGCCATTTGTCCCAAGTATTTGGGGTAGGCTACATGAACCAAAAGAGAATTACGCCGGATCGGGCACATGGATCAGCTTTCTCCACTCATTCCTATCGAGCAATATGGCTTCACTAAGACCTTTAGCCTCTATATCTTGTCGTATTACCTCCATCCATATTTTCTTCGGTTTTCTCCCTGCGCTCTTTTAACTTGCCCTAATTGATATGCTCTACTCGTTGAACTGGCGCATCTGTAGGTCTATGTTGCACATGACTAAACTATCGTAAACGGTTTTTCTCTCATCTTCTCTTCTATAGAGGCTGCGCCTATCTTAGTACGATATCCTCATTTCTCATCTTATCTCTCCGCGTGTTACCACACACCAACGAAGCATGCGCATCTCTGCTACACTCATCTTCTAAGCATGATGTCTCTTTATAGCCCAACATTCTGTGTCATATAACAAAGCTGGCCTAATAGCAGTCCGATAAACTTTCCTTTCAGCCATAACGGAATGTTACGATCACATAAAACTCCTGTTGCGCTCCTCCATTTTAAACCACCGGCTTGAATCCTATGGTTGACATCACTATTGATCTCCCCATCTTTTTAGATAATATAACCCAAGTACTTAAAATGACTGTTCATCGGTATTTCTTGTCCATCTAGTCTCACAATACTATAATTTCGGATTCCCTGTTTACTGAATTTACACTCCACATATTATGTTTTGGCCCTACTTAATCTAAAACCTCGAGATTCTAGAGTTTGCCTCCATAACTTCAATTGGCATTTATCCCTGCTCTCGTCTCATCAACTAGGACATATCATCAGCAAATAGCATGCCCACGGTATCTCATTCTGATAGCTCTAGTATCAACGTCTCTTGCTCTGAATAATCTTCGAAAAAGAAAAGAATAATAATCTTTGAACTCACTAGAGAGACTTTCTCCAATTTATAACCAAGTCACCTGGATGCTCTATGTCGGTTTTTTTTCCTTCTTTTTGGTGCAAACTTCAAACATGACTGCCTAAGACTGCGGTGATTGATCCCATCTTGGATTTTCATTGCAGAATTCTGTTATTTCCTCGTTATTTATTGCAGTATTAGCTTCCTGTGGTTGAAAAAGTAACATGATGCAGGTTTGGAGGAGGTGCCGGCCGGCGCGGTAGATGTAGAAGAAGAATTGAGGGAGGGGGGGGGGGGGGGGTGATGATGAAGAAGATGGTGATGCCAATGAAGATGGTGATAACGGCTGAAGTTGGTGGTGTTTCCAATGGAGGAAGATGAGGATAGTGAATGGGGCATGATGTGGTGGTGTTGTCGATGGATGAAGATGATGATAGTGATGGCAGCTGGAGGTTGTGGTGTTTTCGATTGATGATGATGAGATGACGTTAATGGTGATGATGATGGGTTCTTGTACTGACCGCTAAATGAAAAAAAATATGGTGATTGGTGGCTGGTGGCTGGATGAAGGAGGTGGCAAGGGATGGTGATGATGGTTAGATGGTGGATGGATCAAGAGCCTTAAAGGCTCTGATACCATGATATGATTAGGGTTAGAAGAGATAGAAGAATTGGAAGAGAATCAAAAGGGATGAATTTGTGTCTCTGCCTTCCCTTCATCTTTGTTATTAATTTATAATAGTATGGACACTTTTATCTCTTAACATATTCCTTAATTATAGTAGTGTGGACACATTAGGGTTATTAACATATTCCTCTCCAAAATTTTCTGATTCTTTTCCAAATTGTTTTCTGATTTTATGTCCCTATTTTTTAATTTAAGAATGGATATGAGGCCTCTGACCTGCAACAATTGGTTGATTGGATAAGAGGGGTATCCGCGGAGCTGGTCTCACAAAAGAAACTCGTTGGGAACTTTTAACGCCTAAGCCTGCTAAAGCTATAAAACTAAGTGCCGTGCTCTCCTTTTCGTTTTCCACAACTTTGAGAAATCCCATTAGTGTTACTTTAGACCTCACTCCCACCCACCCTCTTCACTTTGGTACATGTATACAGACTTTTCCTGGCCAGTGAATCAATAAATTTAGCTTCCCCATACAATCTCAGCCAGTACAACACCACTTTGTTTGTAATCTATGCACTCTTGTGCTCCTCTAGTGTAGCCCTACTTCCATCTCTTCTAGTTATAGAATACATCAGTCTGAAATCTTCTTTCCCCCATTCACATTGCTCAGCATATTAAATCATAACTTTCTTTTTATTCTATCAAAATTTCTATAAGGTAAAGGGTAAATGTATTTGCATTAATGAGTTGGTTCTACCAAATATTCAGAAACTTATCAGGAAGCAAGATTAAGTATTCCGTAGAGTGTCCATTTCCTCAGTGAACGATATGAAAAGATGAACAAGATGAATAGCTTTAGAAAATATTCACAAAAAAAAAAAAAAAAACAGTAGTTCATTTTCTCTAAGTTTGGCAGTGTTCAATGTATTTACCTCATTCTCTCTAAGTTGTCTAAGTTTGGCAATATTTTTTAGCTCATTTTCTCTTAAGTTTTAGTGTATACCATGCTGTTGGTTCATTTTCTCTTCCCTATGTGGTGGCAGCGTGTGGGTGTGTGGGTTGGGGGTGGGGGTTTACTGGAATTTCAATGTGTTGATTTCTTAATCCCATTTTCACCCTTTGTTCTAAAAATATTGTCCTCCCCGTTGAAATGCAGCTGGCAGGCTTGGGACTTCTTACCATACCTAAGGATGTAAGGAGTAAAGAAGAGCTGCTGAATTCACCAATACCTAACATTTGGCAGGACTTGAGTACAAAGCTTCTGTCTGAAAGTTTGTGTGTGAAACCAGCTCGTGATGGATGTTCCACTGGCGTTGCCAGGTTGCGGTACGTGTATATCTTTTTGTTGGTTCCTTTTGTGCCTATTGTTGTTTAACTGGATATCCAACTAGGCTAGGCAAACTTTATTCAGTTTTTGTTTCTGTACTGTTTTTTCAGTTCAGCAGAGGACCTTAAAGTCTATGTAAATGCATTACGGGATTCACTTCCCCGCCTTCCTGCTAATAGTTTGTCAAAGGTAAACTCATCCACAATTTTATCATTGGTTATAGATGTTCAATTGGTATTTCAGTGTGAAGGCGCTTTAGCATATGCATAAAATTATAAAGCCAAGGAAGCTTAAACTTTTTGTGCCTTTTATATGATCAATTTCAGCAACTGCTATCCTGGAATTCATAATGTCATATGCATATAGTGAAACATAGTGGAAATAAACCTTGCATAAAAGTCATTGTGTTTTGACATATAATGTATACATACAATTTTACTACTTTGAATTGAAATATTCCTTAGACTCTTCATCTTTGAAATAGCCAAAGGGCCCTTCTGCAAAGTGAAGCGGAAGCTTCAAACCAAAAAGCGTGAGCTTCAAGAATTTTCATTTTTTTTATAATAAACTATATGGTATGCATAGATATATGACATATAAATAATTTAAAATTTATAGAGATGATTGAATATGTATCTAATTCATCTAAATTTAAATAGAAAAAAAATGACAAGGCAGATAAGAGTAAGGATTATTAGCTATAAAACTTTTTTGTTTGTGATTGATGTTGCTAATGATCAGGAAGTGTTACATAAGAGATGTCTTAATGTGAAGATAAAAGTATAGGTGATCAAAGTGAAGTCTTTATAAGTAGTGGGAGGCGAATTGGTCAAGACCATTAATGGTAAATTTGGAGAAAAACATGCAATGCAAGGGTATGTTGAAGCGTATGCTTCAACTAAAAAAGCACAAAGCGTACACTTCATATCAAATAGTGTAAGCATCATACAAAATAGTGTAAGCTTCATAAATCGAGCTTCACTCTATGGGGTCACTACCATTCTTCAAAGCGCACCAAAGTGATTTTCGTTGTGAGTTTTTTTTTTAAACATTGCTCTTAACAGTTGAGTGAGCGGTCAAAATGAATGTTTCTCTATATATTGTTTTTGAACTGGAAGATAATGAGCAAATTCTCTCTAGATGATGGCCTTATATAAACTTTATAGTAAATTTGAGGAGAATTAAGTAGTTTGTATCTATGCAGTGTTTGCGTTTGTATATTTCTCTGTCTCTCTATAGACTATATCCGCATACGAAAGGAACAAAAGAATACATAAATGAAATTCTTTAGTTTGTCAACAAATTACGGGTTTCAATTCTGACCATTTTTACCCATTTTTGATGAATAAAAGAATAAACAGGGGACAACATTCGCCAAGATAAATTTACTCTTGGGTTGCCTGAGTTATGAATTAATTTATTACCAAAATTTACTTAAAGTGACTGCAGTGTTTTCTTGAAAGTTTTCATCATTATTTTTAGTCTAATAAACTCATTATATTTTGTTGCCGCTAATCTTCTTATTGTTTCAATCCAATCAAATTTAAAGTCTCTATGTTGTTTCATTTTGTCAGGCACATGGGTCATTGAGATGCCAAATCCTCCTCCAGGAACATTAATCTTTGAGCCGTTCATAGAGACTGATGAAATAATATTTTCATCCAAAACAGTCAATGATTCCAACCGCCTTGTGTGGAAAGGAGATAATGAATGGATTGAAGTGACGGTTGGTGTTGTAGGTAAACATGGAGAAATGCGCCCACTGAGTCCTAGTATTACTGTCAAAGAGACTGGTGACATTCTGTCCCTTGAAGAGAAATTTCAGGGTATGTTTTAAGCGATTGGTATTGCAAGGGCGTGATTCATGATTTTTATGTTTTATGTTCTCTACCATTTTTAACCTATTGGCTTGCCACAGAAGTATAACAGTGCACATTAAACAAAATAAACCTTTGCCCTGTTGCTTGTTTCATGTATTTTATGCGAGTAAGTGGAACCAGAAGCATTAATATGTCTTGTGGTAAAATTGTGAAAACGTAGTTTCAGTTGTTGTGGCAAATAACTTTTGGTTCATTAACTATCAGTAACCGGGATAGGTTTGCAGTCATGGTAAGTTTCTTGGTGATTTATATAGTGGTGCGTAGTATCAGGTGAAGATATTACTTACACCAAATCTTGATCATGTGGAGATGAAAGAATATCTAGGTCTTTCCCATCGAAATTGAGTTTCCTATGGAGAAAAACTAAAATTTAGTAAGTTTGAAGGAAAATTCACCAAATTTTAGGGCCGGAAGTCAGGTGTGAAGTTATCTCTAAAAGTATCTGGCAAGTTCTTGGATAACTTCACTGTTGGTAACAGGGGCTTACCATGAAACCTTGAAGGCCAGTAGGCAGGTAGTAAAGCCTATCTCATTGATTATGCATTTTAAGCTCTGCAGCTATAAAGCCATCCTCAACAATCTCCAAACAGAAATGGAGTCGAGATGAAGGAAGAAAATAATCAGATTGCTATAGTGAATTCCATTCATTCTTGCAATATAAACCAAAGCGCCTGTCTTGAAGCATATGTCCTCGTAATGAACATAAATTCATGAATTATTAGAGCCATAATGATACTCTGAGGTGCTCACTTGTTACAGGTGTCAACTATATAAACTATTGCATGTTTATTCCTATTTAAAATATCTCTTTTATGTCATTGCCAATCACACAAGGTCCACAACTCATGGAAGAGATGAATGGACAGGGAAATAATGAAGTACATTCTTGTGGGAGTTTTGATAAATTCGTAAGCTAGTAGACACTTAAATTCACTTGGTGGTTATTGATGGCAACACGCTAGCTTGGACTTCATTTCATGTATTCTTGTGCTTGTCATAAGGCGCTTTAGCTCTACCAAGTATCAGCAGAGATCATGTATTCTACTTTCTAATCATCTAATTCATGATTCTTGAGCATGGGTTGCTTGGTATCTTTTCTTCCTTATTTGCTATGAAGCATGAATGCTGACACCGGACACGGATACGACATAACATGGACACGGCAACATGACAAACCCTTAAAATATAGAATATCGGGACACAGTGATTTAACTAGTTGTGTATGTATTTCTATATGCATATCAAAACATGTAGAGATTAGGATGTGTTTTTATTAAAAGTAAAATGGAAAACAAAATAATATCTAAAATGGTTTACATGTATAGTTTCTAATAAAGTAACAAACAAAATAACAAAATTCTAAAAAAAATCTATTTAATACCTCACCTAATTTGTGATGTGTTTAAATTCTACTACAATATTTGCTTATATTGAATAGGCATTCTTTTTTCATGTTTTTCTAGACGGCATGTGATTTTTAGGTATCCAACACCTAACTTTTTGATTTTATTTAAACCGACACGGTGATGGACACGGTGCCGACACATGATTTTATTTTTTTTAAAATCGGACACAATTTCAAAGTGTTTTATACGTATTGGGCAAGTGTCTTGCAAGTGTCGGTGTACGACACGGACACATCACTAGCTTTGAAGTGTCCATGCTTCATAGCTTAAGTTTTGTTTCTAATCTTTGTCCTTTGCATTTATCCTTTTTAGTTTATTTGGGTCTTTGTGTATTCATTATATGATTGTTGATTCCACTCGTGACATGATTGTTCTTTCCACTCTTTTTTCTCTCTCCTTATTTTACATACCACCTCCATTGTAGTTTGCTGATGTGTATGGATCATCAATCTATGTCTCTCAAACATGAAACCTAGCTGCACAATGTTCTAATCAGATAATATTTGATTATCATTTCATTTACCCCTATCAGATTTTTCCCCTAAAGTTGCCTTAAAACTGTTTAGATTTAATTTTGTTTCTGTTTTACTTTTAATAGAATGCATCCTAGTCACTATGGGGTTTAACGTGTATCATTTATAGATACACATCACTTATTCTACATTTTAAGGATTTGTTGTGTCTTTGTCGTGTTGCATTCGTATCATGTGTATATGTCCATGTTTCATAGATGGACACATTGAAGGTGTCGTGGACTGCATCCCAAATGGCCATGGCAAGCGGGCAGTCAAGGAGGTGATCGATCACTAGTCTCTAGGTGACATAACTATTACAGTTAATATCAATCTAGATGTTCTTTTTCAACCAAATTATCCTTGGTGAGGATCATATCTCAAAGAAGAAGCCACAAGAAGGCCTTGATTTTGGGGAACCTTGGTCTTCTGGGTTTACCGTAGCGAAGTGTGGCCTTACTCCATCAGTGAGCCATGAGTACATTGACTCCACCGAGAAGGCACAAGTCTTGTCCCCACGTCCATGGTCCCTGTTTGACTCCACAAACGGGTTGTGTGCCAAAAGCGATCATCGTACTCCTGTTGTGACACACAATTGAGTCTGAGGGTCATCTTTCATTCCTCCATTGGTCACGAATAAGGGGATTTGGACTAGGGGCAAGGCCATATAAGGTGTGAAAAAAATGTCTAAGAGAGACTTTAGAGCACACATGTAACACCGGATTATTAAACTCTGAGTTAAATAATATTATTGGGTTAAATGATTCATTATAGAAAATCAGAATAGATCTGCATGAAATATTTGTATAAATACCGGGTATTGGTATTCATACATATTTATGATTGTATTAAACAAGTTGGGAAAATGAAGAAAGAAAGAAAAAGAAAAGAATAATGGAAAATAAAATGGGTATGGGAGGTATGGGGAGTAGGTGGGAGTAGGTGGGGGGAGGAGAGAGAAAATCTCTCTCCCCCGTTCACTCTCTCTCCCACTCTCATTCTCTCTCTCTCTCTCCCTCATCTACCCTCTCTCTGTGGCAAGTGGCCGGCGGCCAGGCAACAGAAGCGCCGGAGGCCAGCCGGCGACGCCGGAGACCGGCGACGGGCCGGCGGTGGGGGGAGCAACGCGCCCCCACCCCTCTCTCTCTCCCACTTCTCTCTCTCTCTCTCTCGCTGGTTGCCGGAGCGACGCCGGAGCGGCGCCGGCGTCGAGGAGGCGGCCGCGCCACCGCGCGGCTGGGCGGCGGTGGCCGCGACGGCAGCGGGGAGCAGCAGCAGCGCGCGGCTGCTGCTGCTGCTGCGTAGGGGAAAAACCCATAATGGGTTTCGGGTTCGGGTTTTAAAATAAACCCGACCCGTTATATCCCAACCCATTCATTAAATAAGGTAAATTTCATTTTAGCCCCTGTGGAATTATAAATTACTTTGGGGAATCTGAAAAATTACAAATAGCCCCTGAATATTTCAGTTATTACGTATCTAACCTTTTATATTGTTTTGGTTTCCGAACGATATCTTGGCCATCCAAAGTCGGATTCGGACGATTCTTGAGCCGTTGTGATCGTGGAAATGAGAGCTACACATCTGGTATATCAGTATACGGTATTGGGTGTTCAAAATTATCGGTATACCCGGTGAGTGGAAGTCCTAACTTAAATCTTATTTTTCCCAATTTAGAAATAATTGTTATTGGAAAATATTGATAATATGGATTCATTAAACTAAGAGATTACATCATTAAATAGATGATTGTGACAGTTATTGTAAAAATGAATTGTGTTATGGAACCGAAATCCAAATAGAGTATCCGAATAATGAATCACGGATATGTTATGTATATGTGTGTGAGAACCTAATACGGGTATGATACCAAATTGAGAATTGTTATTTAAAGTTCGTATAACATGACCATTAAGAGTCTGTAAGTGTATTAAAATGGTTGCGCATAGGCGTATGCCACATAAGTTATATGTTTGTGAAATTCTGAGCATCATGTATATGTTGCGAGTATTTACTAGGATTGAGAATCGAACAATTAAGTGTTGGGTTCTGATAGAAATAGTAAAGTATAATTTTGGTTAATACCATCTACTCGTCTGTGATGAATATTGATGTCACTCAACTGAAAGTCATTAAGTGGGTAAAGTTTACCTCCGATTCCATTACACACTGTGATTGCATGTGTATTGACTATTAATATAATGCAAGTGATGTCCAATCCGTTATGAAAGTAATAGTTATGGATAATAATAATCAGATGGTGGTTGGTTAACACCGGTGTACCCAGTGAGTAGACTAAACAGTGACAACCGGGAATCGATTACAGATTATGAATGTTTATTTATTAATAAGAGATAATTAGAAATCAGTTAAGATAAAAGATCACTTGAGACCCATCAACCATGATCGGATAATTATAGAATTGGTTATGTTGATACTGGTAATAGCAGAATCCGAAGCTGATACTAGAATTGAACTAAACAATGAAAATGGAAATTATCTTCGAGTAACTCGATGTGACCGTGATATAGAAAACTCTGCTAAATGGGATACATGTAATTGATGCAGTATGATAGAAATAGCGTACTGGTTAAAGTATTGAAGGTTTTGTTAATATTGATAACTCGGATGGGATCGGGACATTTCTGTTAATTAGCAACGGTGAACGTGAACCGATAATAATGGAACTGATCAAAGTAATTGATAACGAACTGAATTAGAACAACTGAATTTCTAGCACTACCGGACATGCTTGATATATAAATTGAATATCAAAAGCTTATTGTTAAGCTAAGTATACGGGATACTCAAATATTATGTAGTATGTTGAGTATTGATCTTGTGAATACTATTTTCGTATTTGTTGTGTTTCATGGTATATACGCTCATAACGTGATTTGTGTATCAACTAGCACACTTGAGGCAGCAAGGGTCAGCTGGTGACCTACATGATTATATATCGATTAAGTTGTTAATCGGTAGCAACTGAAAGCAGTTTGATAGATAAATAATTAAGATTTATCGAACCCAATGAGAGGTGGAAGAATAAAACCTTTGAACCAGAACACATAAGTGGATATTGTACTTTTAGCGATTAATGATTATTAATGAAAAATTACTGAATAAGATCAAGTCTGATGATTTTCAGATAATGGGTAACCGAAGATGGTGTATAAGTATCAAGTGAGTAATTAAACTGGTGAAAACCTGTTAGAGTCAGTATTGAGTAAATTTGATAACTTAATATTAAGTATATCGATTATGATGGATAATTCGATATCAACGAAACAAATACCGATAGCATTGAACTAGTATTTTGGTATGCCTATTCTATACACCGGAGACTTTCGGGTATCCTTGCAATTGATTTAGCAGAACATTGGAATCCTCTATTAGGCTTGGAAGTCACATTTTTATAGTGACACCGATTATATCTAACCGGTAAGAGTTAGATAATTACCTTAATAATTGAAAGTTAGTAATACAGACGAAAGATTGAGCGTCGTGTCAATGAGAGTAGTAATCCAGTATGGGTAAGTGATATGTGCATGTGTACGCATGTACATATGTGTGTGGTTTGATTCATATGCGAACGCAGATGATGATTTGGATAGTAAATGACTGTGTGGTTTGAAACTAGAAGATAAAAGTAAGTAATAATAAAACATGCTGTATAGAAGTCAGTAGCGTTAACACCAGTATTGGTGGAACCTGGGGTAAATTTGGGCTGTACCAAATAAAAGTACTAAAACCAGTCCTTACTTGAAATAAAAGATAATTATGATATCAAAAGTGTAATAATTCATTAATATTGAATTGTCGTGTAACTATCATTTGTATTAGAAGTAATGAGAAGATTTTGAATTAAATTAAGTTGTAGCCAATAGGCAGTTTGCCTGAGGATAAAAGAGCGAATGATGACAAATCTCGAATGTTAATTAAATGATAAAAGGTGAATAAGTATTATGATTAGGAGAAGCGAATACTGGTACTACGAGTCAGAACTTGACCGGTAAGATATTGGGGATCATTAAATTTAATGCTTACATGGGTGCATGATCGACACGTTATTGTGTATGCATAGTAGTCTAACACATGCCTCTTAAAAAGAAATAGTTTTATGAATGAGCATCATACTTGACATCATGCACATGTTTGGCTACACATATATTGGAATGATATAACATGTTGGTTATCTTGAAAAGTCTTGCATGTTAGTTTAATAAGTGGTTACTTATACATGTTAATGTCTTTCTTAATATTGGCATCATGTAAATAGGAATCATCTGAATCCTTTATGTTATTATTGTCTCATGGATCCTTACATGTGGTTATTACATGAAGGATAATATTTACATGTTATGATATGTGGTAAACGTATTGGAGGAAGGGACCGGGTTGAACCGGAGGTGACGAAGGGAGAATAATACGTGGTAAACGTATCGGAGGAGGGGACCGGGTTGAAACGGAGGTGATCGAAGGGGAGATTATATTTTATGTTGATCATTTATGTTAATATGCATGTTGCGATTATATCATATGATCCAGTATATGGATGTGAGTGTACCGTATTTCTTCATGTATGAACACAATTATAATGGGATACTATCATGAGTAGTGTGTGATGTCATATGTATATTGGGGAAGGTGCAATATTGAACTGTAACTAATCTAGTGAGTAAGATTAGGCTCTCTAAGAGTTGTGTTGTGACCATGACTATATATATGAAATACGAACATGTTATAAACTGGAAACCGGAAATGTGATTATAAGAGACTAACGAGTAGGTCAAGTATTGCATAATCATTGAGATTGTATGTTAATAAGTATTGGTCATGTGTACACAGAAGAATACATAGAGGCAGTATCAGATAATAGAAAGAGTATGATTCATAAGCTGCAGTATCAACCACAAGTGGAAAGTATTGAAACTGATTTTTTGATATCGCTCAACTGCATAATACTTGAAGTACAATGGTAGTATCATACAAACTCTATTTTGAATGACTTCACTCACTGAGCTGTTGAGCTCACCCCACCACATATTGATATTTTCAGGTCATGGCGAGGCGAAGGTTCGACTTAGAGCTGCAAGGATGTTCTCCTGAGATGACGTATGTACTTATTGTAGAATGTGAATCCTTTTGTAAACTCTGATGTTATTAGTCACTATGAGTTAGAATAGTATATCACGGAAGCACTCTTCTGTATATGTTTATTTGATGAACCTTGGGATGAACTATATGATGAAAATGAGATCTATAAGTAGGCTGATGTTAGCCGAAATCTAATTATTGTATTGAGATGGAGTCTATATTTCAGGGAGATGCTGCCGAAATTTCTTTAGTATATTCTGATTATCGAGAAATAAGGTTGATGATCATGAATTTTGAGGTAATTTAACCTGGGACCGTTACAGTTGGTATCAGAGCTTAGGCTTAGAAACTTGAAGTAGAACTCAGGTGTGGGTCTAAGACAGTATTAGCCTAGAGATTGATTTAAGTCGTTGGTTCAGGAATAACATTGATTGTTATAATGAATGTCTGCGAGTGTGCAGTTTGTATGAATGAATGTGTGTCTTGATGTAAGAAGTTCATAGGTGTAGTGGGTTCTTATGCGTATGATTAATCTCGAAATGCATGATATTTAACTTTTTCTTATATTCGAATGAAAGTATACCCGCTATACTTTGATTCGATGAGTTCTATCGGGGTGCGGGCCCTTAGTATGAACTACCGGTGGTATGGGACACTGGATAAGAAATGACAAAAATATCAGGCAAGATAAGATTTAATCAGAACGGAAGAACCATGTTGGGTATATGTGATGAACGTATCATTAAGTATGGTACGTGTATATGTTGATACGAGGTGTGATGATATATAACACAATTATCACCAAGTGTGATGTGTGTATGTGATACCATATGATGTGTATATCACCAAATATGATGGTGAATGTAATGATATAAAGTATGTGTAAGATATATTCTGTATGAAAGTGATAATATTGGGCATATATTGCATGTTGTGAACATATAAGGAGATGCATGGTCAGAAGAAATAAAATTTCTCTATTAGAAGAAAGATTTCATTAGATAAAGAAGAAATTGAAAGTATTACTCTTACCTATTATCAGATGTACTAAGTTTCGAGGACGAAACTTCTATAAGGGGGTAGAGCTGTAACACCCGGATTTTTAAACTCTGAGTTAAATAATATTATTGGGTTAATATGATTCATTATAAAAATCCCAGAATAGATCTGCATGAAATATTTGTAAAATACCGGGTATTGGTATTCATACATATTTATGATTGTATTAAACAAGTTGGGAAATGAAGAAGAAAAGAAAAAGAAAAGAATAATGAAATAAAATGGGTATGGGAGGTATGTGGGAGTAGGTGGGAGTAGGTGGGGGGAGGAGAGATAAAATCTCTCTCCCCCGTTCACTCTCTCCTACTCTCATTCTCTCTCTCCTCTCCCTCATCTACTCTCTCTCTGTGGCAAGTGGCCGGCGACCAGGCAACAGAAGCGCCGGAGGCCAGCCGGCAACGCCGGAGATCGGCGACGGGCCGGCGGTGGGGGGAGCAACGCGCCCCCACCCCCCCTCTCTCTCTCCCACTTCTTCTTCTCTCTCTCGCTGGTTGACTGGAGCGGCGCCGGAGCATCGCCAGAGCGGCGCCGGCGTCGAGGAGGCGGCCGCGCCACCGCGCGGCTGGCGGCGGTGGCCGCGACGGCAGCGGGGAGCAGCAGCAGCAGCGCGCTGCTGCTGCTGCTGCGTAGGGGAAAAACCCATAATGGGTTTCGGGTTCGGGTTTTAAAATAAACCCGACCCGTTATATATCCAACCCATTCATTAAATAAGGTAAATTTCATTTTAGCCCCTGTGGAATTATAAATTACTTTGGGCCCTGAAAAATTACAAATAGCCCCCTGAATATTTTCAGTTATTACGTATCTAACCTTTATATTGGTTTTGGTTTCCGAACGATATCTTGGCCATCCGAAGTCGGATTCGGACGATTCTTGAGCCGTTGTGATCGTGAAAATGAGAGCTACACATCTGGTATATCAGTATACGGTATTGGGTGTTCAAAAATTATCGGTATACCCGGTGAGTGGAAGTCCTAACTTAAATCTTATTTTTCCCCAATTTAGAAATAATTGTTATTGGGAAAATATTGATAATATGGATTCATTAAACTAAGAGATTACATCATTAAATAGATGATTGTGACAGTTATTGTAAAAATGAATTGGTGTTATGGAACCGAAATTCAAATAGAGTATCCGAATAATGAATCACGGATATGTTATGTATATGTGTGTGAGAACCTAATACGGGTATGATACCAAATTGAGAATTGTTATTTAAAGTTCGTATAACATGACCATTAAGAGTCTGTAAGTGTATTAAAATGGTTGCGCATAGGCGTATGCCACATAAGTTATGTGTTTGTGAAATTCTGAGCATCATGTATATGTTGCGAGTATTTACTAGGATTGAAATCGAACAATTAAGTGTTGGGTTCTGATAGAAATAGTAAAGTATAAATTTTGGTTAATACCATCTACTCGTCTGTGATGAATATTGATGTCACTCAACCTGAAAGTCATTAAGTGGGTAAAGTTTACCTCCGATTCCATTACACACTGTGATTGCATGTGTATTGACTATTAATATAATGCAAGTGATGTCCAATCCATTATGAAAGTAATAGTTATGGATAATAATAATCAGATGGTGGTTGGTTAACACCGGTGTACCCAGTGAGTAGACTAAACAGTGACAACCGGGAATCGATTACAGATTATGAATGTTTATTTATTAATAAGAGATAATTAGAAATCAGTTAAGATAAAAGATCACTTGAGACCCATCAACCATGATCGGATAATTATAGAATTGGTTATGTTGATACTGGTAATAGCAGAATCCGAAGCTGATACTAGAATTGAACTAAACAAATGAAAATGGAAATTATCTTCGAGTAACTCGATGTGACCGTGATATAGAAAACTCTGCTAAATGGGATACATGTAATTGATGCAGTATGATAGAAATAGCGTACTGGTTAAAGTATTGAAGGTTTTGTTAATATTGATAACTCGGATGGGATCGGGACATTTCTGTTAATTAGCAACGGTGAACGTGAACCGATAATAATGGAACTGATCAAAGTAATTAATAACGAACTGAATTAGAACAACTGAATTTCTTGCACTACCGGACATGTTTGATAAATAAATTGAATATCAAAAGCTTATTGTTAAGCTAAGTATACAGGATACTCAAATATTATGTAGTATGTTGAGTATTGATCTTGTGAATACTATTTTTGTATTTGTGTGTTTCATGGTATATACGCTCATAACGTGATTTTGTGTATCAACTAGCACACTTGAGGCAGCAAGGGTCAGCTGATGACCTACATGATTATATATCGATTAAGTTGTTAATCAGTAGCAACTGAAAGCAATTTGATAGATAAATAATTAAGATTTATCGAACCCAATGAGAGGTGGAAGAATAAAACCTTTGAACCAGAACACATAAGTGAATATTGTACTTTTAGCGATTAATGATTATTAATGAAAAATTACTGAATAAGATCAAGTCTGATGATTTTCAGATAATGGGTAATCGAAGATGGTGTATAAGTATCAAGTGAGTAATTAAACTGGTGAAAACCTGTTAGAGTCAGTATTGACTAAATCTGATAACTTAATATTAAGTATATCGATTATGATGGATAATTCGATATCAACGAAACAAATACCGATAGCATTGAACTAGTATTTTGGTATGCCTATTCTATACACCGGAGACTTTCGGGTATCCTTGCAATTGATTTAGCAGAACATTGGAATCCTCTATTAGGCTTGGAAGTCACATTTTTATAGTGACACCGATTATATCTAACCGGTAAGAGTTAGATAATTACCTTAATAATTGAAAGTTAGTAATACAGACGAAAGATTGAGCGTCGTGTCAATGAGATTAGTAATCCAGTATGGGTAAGTGATATGTGCATGTGTACGCATGTACATATGTGTGGTTTGATTCATATGCGAACGCAGATGATGATTTGGATAGTAAATGACTGTGTGGTTTAGAACTAGAAGATAAAAGTAAGTAATAACAAACATGCTGTATAGAAGTCAGTAGCGTTAACACCAGTATTGGTGGAACCTGGGCTAAATTTGGGTGTTGTACCAAATAAAAGTACTAAAACCAGTCCTTACTTGAAATAAAGGATAATTATGATATCAAAAGTGTAATAATTCATTAATATTGAATTGTCGTGTAACTATCATTTGTATTAGAAGTAATGAGAAGATTTTGAATTAAATTAAGTTGTAGCCAATAGGCAGTTTGCCTGAGGATAAAAGAGGCGAATGATGACAAATCCTCGAATGTTAATTAAATGATAAAAGGTGAATAAGTATTATGATTAGGAGAAGCGAATACTGGTATTACGAGTCAGAACTTGACCGATAAGATATTGAGGATCATTAAATTTAATGCTTACATGGGTGCATGATCGACACGTTATTGTGTATGCATAGTAGTCTAACACATGCCTCTTAAAAAGAAATAGTTTTATGAATGAGCATCATACTTGACATCATGCACATGTTTGGCTACACATATATTGGAATGATATAACATGTTGGTTATCTTGAAAAGTCTTGCATGTTGTTAGTTTAATAAGTGGTTACTTATACATGTTAATGTCTTTCTTAATATTGGCATCATGTAAAATAGGAATCATCTGAATCCTTTATGTTATTATTGTCTCATGGATCCTTGCATGTGGTTATTACATGAAGGATATGATATTTACATGTTATGATACGTGGTAAACGTATTGGATGAAGGGACCAGGTTGAACCGGAGGTGACGAAGGGGAGAATAATACGTGGTAAACGTATTGGAGGAAGGGACCGGGTTGAACCGGAGGTGACGAAAGGGAGAATAATACGTGGTAATATCGGAGGAGGGGACCGGGTTGAACCGGAGGTGATCGAAGGGAGATTATATTTTATGTTGATCATTTATATTAATATGCATGTTGCGATTATATCATATGATTGTTTATGATATCCGGTATATGGATATGATTGTTATGATATCCGAATTGGATGTTAATAGGTATGGCACCTAGTATATCATATGATTGTTTATGATATCCGGTATATGGATATGATTGTTATGATATCCGAATTATGGATGCTAATAGGTATGGCACCTAGTATATGCATATGATTGTTTATGATATCTGGTATATGGATATGATTGTTATGATATCCTAATTGGATGTTAATAGGTATGACACCTAGTATATCATATGATTGTTTATGATATCCGGTATATGGATATGATTGTTATGATATCCGAATTATGGATGCTAATAGGTATGGCACCTAGTATATGCATATGATTGTTTATGATATCTGGTATATGGATATGATTGTTATGACATCCAGTATATGGATGTGAGTGTCCCGTATTTCTTCATGTATGAACACAATTATAATGGGATACTATCATGAGTAGTGTGTGATGTCATATGTATATTGGGGAAGGTGCAATACTGAACTGTAACTAATCTAGTGAGTAAGATTAGGCTCTCTAAGAGTTGTGTTGTGACCATGACTATATATATAAAATACAACATGTTATAATTGGAAACCGGAAAGGTGATTATAAGAGACTAACGAGTAGGTCAAGTATTGCATAATCATTGAGATTGTATGTTAATGAAGTATTGGTCATGTGTACACAGAAGAATACATAGAGGCAGTATCAGATAATAGAAAGAGTATGATTCATAAGCTGCAGTATCAACCACAAGTGGCAAGTATTGAAACTGATTTTTTTGATATCGCTCAACTGCATAATACTTGAAGTACAATGGTAGTATCATACAAACTCTATTTTGAATGACTTCACTCACTGAGCTGTTGAGCTCACCCCACCACATATTGATATTTTCAGGTCATGGCGAGGCGAAGGTTCGACTTAGAGCTGCAAGGATGTTCTCCTGAGATGACGTATGTACTTATTGTAGAATGTGAATCCTTTTGTAAACTCTGATGTTATTAGTCACTATGAGTTAGAATAGTATATCACGGAAGCACTCTTCTGTATATGTTTATTTGATGAACCTTGGGATGAACTATATGATGAAAATGAGATCTATAAGTAGGCTGATGTTAGCCGAAATCTAATTATTGTATTGAGATGGAGTCTATATTTCAGAGGAGATGCTGCCGAAATTTCTTTAGTATATTCTGATTATCGAGAAATAAGGTTGATGATCATGGAATTTTGAGGTAATTTAACCTGGGACCGTTACAACACAACTCTTTCTAAAGAGCAAAGACCTCCCATCTCCCACATCAAGCACATTGCTATAAAGCCTTCTCAACCCTGGCCACCCCTTTCCAAAGAAGACAGACTCTAGAGCCAACCTGACAACCTCCTAATTTGACCCCTCCCTTTAAGGTACCTACGAACCAGGGGAAGTCATTCCTTCTTATTGGGGTGATATAGTTTCCACTAGCATTTATGAAGTAGGGCTATATTCATCTCCCGAAGGTGGATTCCCTACGCCAACATACTTTTGAGCATTTATCAAAATGATAGCCTTTGCTATTAAGGGTCTGCACCAACAACAACAAATTAATACGTTGGATTACCTAGGTCGGGAACATGTAGATGGAATAAGGTATCTAGGAAGGCTAGACAACACCGAGTTGACCATGATAAATCTACCACCAAGGGAGAGTTCCTCTCACATCCGCTAAGTTTCTTCTCCTCCTTATCAACTAAGAAAAACCAGTCTCTATGGTGTAGCCTTCTAGGTTTCAACAAATACCAAGATATGTTAGGGGGGCATTCTCAACCTAGAAATCAAGGATAAGGGTCTGGCTCTAATCTCTTCTGGCTGTAATTTAGAGCAAATAAGCCGCTATTTCCGAAAGTTGACCCATAAGCTAGCCCAAGACTCGAAACAATATATTCCTTTCAAGGCAACTGATGGGGACATCATACAACGTAGTCGCCACCGTGTTGCATTGATCCACCTTTGGTTTTAGTTTTGAGATATGCTTGGCATTGTTTGTTAGATTTTACTGGACCACTATTTAGTCCGCGTGTCGTAGTTGTGTTTGATTTTCGTTTGAGTCCATTTAGATTTCGTTTGAGTCAACATTTAGGGTTGAGATTGAGTTTAGTTGGTCATGTTTGTTTTCAACATTGTATTTGTTTTTGTTGTTTTTTATTTAGTCTCACATTGTAAGTGGATTAAGACTTATAGTCAAGTGAAGCCTATTTAAAAGAGCCCAACTCAATGAATAACGCAATGAAGATTTGATAAAAAAAAATTATTTTGGTATTGATTTGATCTAATTAATTAAATCAATAGGTGATGAAGCTTAGAATCGGGTTGCGATTTGTGTTCATATCCCCAATTCCAATTTTTTATCCTTTGATCCCATTTTAATTTTGGTATCTCAGCTAAATTCTTGCTCTTTTTATTATTAAAAAATAGAGAAAAAAGAATAATAAATCGCAAAGTTATTGTTCATCGTCTTCATCCTTTCTCTCAACTCGAAACCCTAACCCTAGCTTCTGCCACCCGCCACCACTATTCTGCTCATCCTTCTCTTCTTCTTCCTCCTTATCTTCTATTCTACTCCCTTGACCCTACCCAAGTTAGCATCGCCTCTTCTCGCCGCCCTCACAATCAACAACCGCCATCCAAATCAATCATCGACCTTGACTAGAGGTCGCCTTCGCCATGCCGCCACAACAGATCTCGATCAGATCTAGAACTCTTCGCCGCCTAGCATCAATTGCTCGAGCGTCGCCAATAACAACTCCTCAGACCTCAACAACACCATCTCCTCTTCGTCTTCATTCGATCTGCCGTTGACCTCGCTTCCTCCTCGTCACCGAAGGTCGCTGACCGAACAGTCTACTCATCGTTGACCTCTTCTGGCTGACCTCGCCTCCTCGTCGTCGACTGTCGCCGCATTGACGGCACCCGCCGCCTCTGCCACTGCCATTGCCCGACCTCTTCCCACTCTGCCACCAGCTACGCCACCGCCCTCATCCCCAGCACTTTCAGTGAGAGCGACATCAGGAACTGAACCAATCGGGTATTACGTGCAGTCTACTTGATCCGCTAGCTTCCACTGATCTAGCCCTCAATCAGAATTGGGTTCAGATCTAACCCGTCAACTTAAGTCATCCCGACCCGCTACCAGCGCAGATCCAGCCGACTTGAGCCGAGCGAGCCGAGCCGACCCGACCAGCTTGGACCTGTGTCGACCCGACCCGATCAAGTTGACTCATTGCTGACTCGGCTCTAACTCAATACCGACTCGGTCTGACTCAGTCGAGTTGGTTCAAAAGCTGTTTGAGCCCGATTCAAGCTCAACTCGAGCCGTTCTTGAGGCTGCTTTCTTCTAGTCACGTCCAGCTCGTGTTGCAGCTATTTCAGAGCTTCCTTGTAAGAATTTCAGCCATCAATTATGGAGAATTATTTATAGACTCTTACAAGACTTGAGCGAATGTAAACTATTCATCTCCTCAGGTGATATCGTAATTTGATTTAATTTTTTAATTATTCATTTCTTACAAACTTTAATGATTGTACACTTATTTGTAGTTTATCATGCATAGTTAATGTTTATTGATCTTATTTGACGGTTACTAAACATCATCACTTAGGATTACATTTTTCTGCATATAGAAATTGAGTTTTTTAGGATTGTAATTTTTATCATTTAGCACATGCATTTAGTTGTGTTTGAGTTTAGAAACTTTGTTTAATCATCCGCTTGTTTGTATTGCAGCCTATCCTAAGTTAAGCTATAGATATGTTTGAGTTTAGCACAAGATTTTGGTGGCGTCCGCTAGAGTCACAAAATACTGATTCACAACATCGCGCTAGAGAGAATAATTATTATGATTGACGTGAGTTACGAAACACACAACCTCGCACTAGAAAGCGTAATTATTATGATAGACGTATTGTTAGGAGAGAAGTCCAACGAAAAAGTAGCGTAGCGCCTCCCAATTTTTATGGTGCATATGACCCTCACAAATTTTATTATTCGATATCACACTTGGATTATTATTTTGACTTGTATGAATTTTCTGATGTGCGTAGAGTACAGTTTGCTAAGTGAAAGCTAAAATTTTTAGCTCTAGATTATTAGACTACCGTAAAAAGACAACAGAGAGAGCATACTCTAGACCTATAGAGACGTGGGATGAAATGAAGGAAAAGCTTAAAAATTTATTCCGTCTAGATCCTGATTGCTTAAAGAGTTGTTTTATCTACGTCAGAGATACTTTCTGTTACCGAGTATAAGCCTAATTTTGAGAAGCTTGTATTTGATTGTGGCTTTCAGATAGATCATCATCCTACTATATATATATTTTATAACGGATTGAGACCTGATTTCAAAAGAGAGCTAACCTTACATGTTATAAAGTCTGTCAAAGGTACGTTTTTTTTTTGCTTTAGAGCTATATAATTGTCAATTTTCAAAATCAGTGAGCAGTGTTCTACATGTGAGGGATATGGACACTATGCTTACGAGTGCCCCTCGGTCAAGTATTCTAAGTGCGAAGAATTTGAAAATTATGATTACTAGTGCCCCTCGAAGAGTTAACATATTGATAATGTGCAAATTGATGATATTGATAATTCGAGAATTGTTGAGGATAATCTATATTTCTTTAGAGGTTACTGGTGACATTGATGAGTTAGTAAAGACTAGTACACTTACACTTGATGAGACTCATATTCATGAGAAGAATATTAGTGACGTTCATGATGCATTAGTTGAGTTTAGTACACCCATATATGATGATATCTATGTTTCAGATGATAATACTAGTGATTCTGAGCACATATTAGTAGTCTAATATGCCCGTACATGTTGCTAGGTGTTCACATGCTATGTCCATGATAGAGGACATAATTGACATTAGACAGTTAATACTAGCATCGTTACATTTAGTAAGCCATCTGAATTCTCTCGTGTATATTGTGGTTATGTGGTTGTTTCTAACTTTTCTCTTCCAGTGAGCCAGTGAAATTCTTTACTATGATTATTCAGGTTATTTCTAGTGTTTCTTCTTTTAATGAATGTTTGGAGTTATTTTCGGACTTTGGTCATATTTCTGTTGGTCCTAGTGATGTTATGTCGTTAACAATATGTCACGCCATGTTTTCCAAAATACGCGAAAACGATAAGTGACGAGAGTCGGCGACGCATATACGCGAGGAGAAACCTCCCGATACACATTAAGCCTAATATAACATGGGCAAATTATATAAATCAACTAAGATGACATGATAACCACTGCAATGTAACATATAAATTTCTGCATAAAGATACATTATTTCTTGAATAATCAATAGAACAAGTAATGAGTCCTATTTATAGAGAATCAAGTAAATTCAACAACAATAAAAGGAAGGTATGATTAATACCAAGACCGAATTATCAAAAAAAGAAACTACGGGCTCCTACCGTTGCTTTGCAATCTCCTAGTATTATGTACAATCCTGCTCAGTAGAATAAATTAATCCGTGGATCTGGACATGCAAATCCAGGGGAGTTGGAAAAATCCTAAGAAATGCGTAAAATGAGGGAACAATAATATACATAATATAATGACAATCAGTGTATTGTGAGTACAATGACAATACAATTCATAGATAAATAGTAATGAAATCAGATTGTAATAGAATCATATGTCAAGTCAGGTGTCCAGTATTTATGTATATATGTATATACAACAAATGAGCACACATTAACTTACGATGCAATATGTAAGGTTCATTTTTATTCTTAATTATGTTACCGAACATCAATTGCCACATGCAGTAAAATACATCCTATACTACACTTACTACACATGTTAATTAAGATCCTATATTATTTGAAACCGATCGGTGGAGACATTGTTTGTGTTTTAGGTGGGTCATGTGCATACCAGGGTCCACGACCTGGTTTTCTTGCGCTGAACCAGACCCTACTAGTAGGTGGTCAGTAACAGTAACAACATAAACAGATCAGATGCCAGTCATCCACCGGGAATTCTGCAGTGGAGTCCGCTTTGGGCTGCACAACCTGTGTCTTACGTCCACTCAAAATGCCGACGTTGTCTTACTTTTTAATTTTTTCATCTCGGTGTAAGTTTAGTGTTATTTCCACCTAAGTTACTAGGATAACACAATTACACTAACAATAACAATGTAAATAATATCATTCTAATAATATTTTTCCGGTAATTTCAGTAATACAAATAATGATATTATCATATAAAAGTCGTGTGGTCCAATTATCCAAGAACATCATTCTAACGTTCCAATTCAATAATTTGATTTTTTTTTCTTTTGGAGTTTTTCACTATTTATGACCATTTTCTAAAGAGCAGCAATTTAATAATTCAAAACAATATAATTTTTTGTGTTTTAAATTATTTTATCTGGAACATGTAAAATAATTATATACATGCATAAATAAACATTCCATGCCAACATATCATTTTAGAAATTAATTCATAACGATTTGGATCTAAATACTTTACATTCTAGGAAATTTAAATAAGCAATGGAATAAGTGATCATTAAATAAACAACTAAATTAATTAACCATAGTGAACATTACTTATTTAGAAAATGTTAAAAAGCAAACACTTACTATTTATGATTATTTATCGGTATCTTCTAAAGATCAACAATTAATAATTCAAACAATTAAGTTTTCAAGAATCAATAATCACTATTTAAACATTTATAACAATTACTATAATGGCACAAACTGAATAACTCACGATAAAATAATTTAATCCCTTGCACAAAATAAATTCATGAAAAAATACAATTTACGTAACGCTAGAAAATTTATTGAGTAATTTAAAAGATAAACATTAAATAAATGACCAAAATCATTTCAGTAAATAATAATGAATTTAAAGAGAGAAAAACGCTCACTCGATTGAAGCCAACAATCAATGCAACATGAACCCATCCCTGCTCATCCATATACCTTTGCAAGTACATGTCTTTACGCAAATTGTCATTACTACAGAAAACAAAGAGTCCAAGCAAACTGAACTAAGCTTCAACACAAAGAAACATTCGACATGTATCTTTTTATACGCATGAAAGTTACCTGAAATAGTAACCTATTCGCTTCAACACTGAAGTATGCTGGTAGTTCGTAGCATTCAGTCCGTTGCAGGTGGCATGGTGGGTGCTGATGTAGGGGTAGGAGAAGAAGAACGCAGGGGGAGATGGATTCGGACATGACCCGAAGACTTGGCCTGGGGCGAGGGGGAGCTCGGTGGCTTGGAAGGAAAAGAAATGAGGTCCGCAAGGCAAGTCCACAGTGGCGGCACGTAAGCGAGAGAGGGTGGAGGTGACGGTCGCAGTAAGAGAAAGAGGTGTACTTCTGATAAGGGACAACGGCACAGTGGGGGAGAAGGCAAGGCAACTACAGCAAGGCAGCGACGACAGGGAGGGGGTGTTGACGACTTTGATTGTCTCGGGTGGCACGACGAGAAGGAAACAAAGAGGGAGACGTGGTTGACGGTCGAAAATGTTTTCGAGATGGGTTCGAGGAAGATGAAGACGAGGAAACAGAAGGAGGAGGTGGTCCTCGCGAGAAAGGAAAGATGCAGGCGTCGCCTGCGGGCTTGTAGTCGGTCGGCGCTGCAGCAAGGCGGCGGCTGCAAGGGGAAGATGACGAGGAGTTGGGGGTTGTTGGGTTCGACAGTGCAGGCGCAGAGCACTAGGCTTGGCGCTGGCACTCGAGCACGCAGACATTGGCGCTCGGAGCAACGGTTCAAGTGGCGAGGAGGATGAGATGACAAACGACAGAGTTGGGGTTGGCAGTCAACGTGTAGGCGAGCGGTTGCCGAGGACGAGGGGAGAGGGAAGTGGCGATGGTCTGCTGCAGCAAGGAGGAGATGGCTGTTGGTTGTGCGGGCCGACGATTGCAAGGGGAGGAGCAGTGAGAAGAGGAAGAGGAGATGATGGTGACTGTTAACAGTGAGGGTGAGAGCGAGGTGGTGTTTGGCGACGATCGCGGGGTTTTGTGGGTAAGGGAGAGGGGGAGAGAGATGGCAGCAGGTTAGGGTTATGGTTTGTGTGTGAGAGAAAGGGAGATAAGAAGAGAACATAAATATGAAGAGAGAGATGGGCTAGTGGGCTAGGGTCGGGCCAAAAAAATAGAAAGAAGAAAAAAGGAAAATGGGAAAGAAGAGGTGAAGCATGGACTGGGCTTGGGTTGAAAGAAAATGAGAAGAAAATAAGAGAAGAAGAGAATATATGGGAGTTGGGCTGGGCTTTTAAATTGAAGAGAAATTTGAAGAAAATAGAGTGCGCTTCATGTGTACGAGCTTCACATCAATATTACTATTTATTAAAAATCAATAAAAATATATAGTAATAATAATTAATAACAATTTAAATTAATAATGGTTAATACATATTAATTTATATATAATTAACTAAGGATATTACACGGTATCTGATGTACGTCTCCCTAGGAAACCCATATATCTCTTTGCCTTATCTTTAGGAGTTTTACCTAGTGAGTTTATTGCATTATATTTTCCTGAAATGCATGATGAGACTCATAAATAGATAATAATTTGTAATGATGACTACAAATTTACTGCTTAACCACATATATTTTATAGGAATTTGCAATTAGAAATGTGGTGATAGTTACAATTCACTCTGAAAGGTTCCCTCTCAGAATTGTGGGTCAGTTGCACACTTGACGTATTATGTCCTATTAGAGTCCTGAGGAGGATTACTTCTATTACCGATGAGTTAAATTTTTCATGGGATCCTGATATTAGTTTGATTTTCAGTGAAGCAGATTTGACACTTTCTGCTTCATATGCCTTTCTGGATCTACCATCAATTACAGCTGATCCGACAGAGACCAGTCCTACCTCCACCATCGTGGTTTAGACTTAATGCACGACTCAATTTTTCGACCACCATCATGACCCAATTGAGATGCTCGTATGGGAAGCCCACATTCGACAGTATCTAATTTTTTCTCACCCCGGGGGAAATGATAAGGACATCAGACCGGCTTCTCTTCGCACATATCAGCGTCGCCGCCGCCGTATTGTATCGATTCACTTTTGGTTTTAGTTTTGAGATATGCTTGGCATTGTTTATTTCGATTTTACTAGACAACTGTTTAATCCACGTGTCGTAGTTGTGTTTGGTTTTCGTATGCATCCATTTGGACTTAGTTTGAGTCAGCATTTAGACTTGAGATTGAGTCTAGTTGGTCTTCAGCATTGTATTTGTTTTTGTTGCTCTTTTTTAGTCCCACATTGGAAGTGGGTTGAGACTTGCAGTCAACTAAAGCCTATTTAAAAGGGCCCAACTCAATGAAATTAAGATTTGATTAAAAAAGTTGTTTTAGTATTGGTTTGATTTAATTGATTGAATCAACAACAGGGAACGAAGACTCGGCCGAGTCGTATCCGACTCGGCCTGATCCGATGCGACTCGGATGCCCGAATCACAGGGCGGGTCCGAGTTGAACCCGATTCGGGTTCGCTGTGCGCCTGTGATCGAGTATAAAGGGGAGAGAGGAGTGCGAGCAAGGAAAAAAAAACTCCAGATCGACGTCGCTCCGCCATCGCCCTCGCTCTGCCGTCGCCATCGCCATCGCCCTGCCGTCGCCCTCGCAGGTATCCCGTACCCACTCTCCCTCTCTTTCTCCCTGTCAATCTCTTTTTCTCTCTCTCCGCTGATCTCTATCTCTCCCTTTCCGTTTCTCTCTCCTCGATCTCTCTCCTCTCTTCGTCAATCTCTTTCCCTCTCTCCCTCTGTGTCTCTCTCTGTCGATCCCTCTCTCTGACCCTCTCTGCTCCGTCTCTCTCCCTCTCTGTCTCCGTCTCTCCCTCTCTCTCCGTCGATCTCTCTCCCTCAATCTCCCTCGCATCTCTCTCTGTCTTCGTCTCTCTCCCCTCTCTGTCGATCTCTCTTCCTCTCTTCCCCTCCGCGTCTCTCTCTGCCCCTCTCTCCCTCTGTCTCCGTCTCTCTATCTCTGTCTGTCTCCCCCTCTCTTCATCGATCCCTCTCCTTCTCTCTCCCTCTGCGTCTCTCTCTGTCGATATCTCCCTCTCTCTCCGTCGATATCTGTCTCTGTCTCTCCCTCCGCGTCTCTCTCTGTTCCTCTCTCCCCCTCTCTGTCTCTCTTCTGTTCCGTCTCTCTGTTTCTTTCTCTATGTGTCTCTCTCTGTTCCGCTCTCTCCCCCTTTCTCCGTCTCTCTCTCCTTTGTTCCTCTCTCTCGCTCTGTTCTCTCTCCCTCTGTCCCTTTCTCTCCTCAGTCCCTCTCTCTTCGTCTCTCTCTCCCCTTTGTTCTTCTCTCTCCCTTTGTTCTCAGTCCCGCTCTCCCTCTCTTCTCAGTCTCTCTGTTCTCAATTATTTGAGTTTAATTTAAATTAAATTAGTTTAGTTTAGTTAAACTTAATTTAAGTTAATTTAATTTAATATAATTTTGTAATTTTAATTAAGTTGGGTAATTTAATAATTTTATTGAAGTTAGGTAATTAAGTTAGTTTAGATTAATCTAGTATAAACTAGTTTAGTTTAATTTAATTTAGTTAATTTTAGTTTTAATTTAATTTAACAAATAATTTTTTAAATTTCAGTATGGCTCCAAAGCAACGCGATATGGATCGGTACATGGTACTCCTGTTGGTGGAAGTAGAAAACTTGTAAAGTATAATTATTGTGAGAAACAAGTCCATGGTGGTATCACTAGATTAAAGAAACATATAGCACATGTACCCGGTTAGGTGGAAGGATACTTGTGTACCAAAAGAGATATCTCAAATAATAAGACATCTTTCTGAAGGTAGTAAGGAAAGAGCGGCCATAAAATCCAAGAAAGAGAGATTTATGAAATCTTTAAGTGAGTAAGATTTTTATGATGTAACCGATAAAGATTCTGATAATGAAATTGAAGAAGTTGGTGGTTTCGAAGGAGTTGAAAGAAGACAACTAAAACAAGTTATGAAAGAAAGTCGTGAAATGGCTTGGAGATCGGCAGAAGGTCATACAAGAGATATTGGTCGCAGTAGTTCGCAGCCGTCAGGATCAGGGATTAATCATGAATTGCGTTGGAGTATTACTATGAGAGAAGCTGAAATTCAAGTTATTGGTATTGATCCTTACATGTTCCCAACAAAACAGAAATCAATCAAAAGCATGTTCTTAACTGAGAATATTAAAAAAGTTAGAAAATTCATGACGAAATTCTTCCACTACAATGCAATATCATTTAATGCAGCTGATAGTGGTCCTTACTACTAAGTCATGATTCATACTGACAATCTTTATTTAGAGGAGAAAATGAAAGAAATTGAAGTATATATTGCTTCAATAAAAACAAAATGGCTGCAGAATGGTTGCATGGTCATGTGTAATGGTTGAAGTTCCCGAAATAGAAAGTCTATTTTAATTTCATGATTTATTGTGATAGAAGCATGATCTACCACACTTCTGTTGATACTACTAATATCTCGAAGACTGCTGATTATATATTCTCGCTAATAGATAAAGTTGTTGATGAAGTTGGTGAAGAAAGTATCGTGCATGTTGTAACAGATAATGAGGCAAGTTTCAAAGCAGCTGGTCACTTGTTGATGGAGAAGAGAACTTTTATTTTGGCCTCCCTGTGCAACACATTGCATTGATTTGATGCTTAAAGATATTGACTTTGTAAAATCAGTCAAGGAGACATTAGATGATACTAAGATGACATCATTCATTTACAATAGCCTCAAAGTGGTGAATTTAATGAAGTTATTTACCAGAGAGATTTGTTGAGACCAGGTATAACACGGTTTGTCACCAAGTTTATTTCTATTGAAAGCCTTATTCGCTATGAAAAAGATTTGAAAAGAATGTGTACGACTATCGAATGACGTGAATTCAATAAGGAAAGGAGTAGAAGTGTGTATGATAAGGTTTCTAATTTCATTCTGACTGATCGGTTTTGGAAGAAGGCAAGAGAGGTCCAAAACATTATGGATCCTTTTGTTAGAGTCTTGAAGATAGTAGACCAGGACAAAAAAAACTTACATTATCTATTATATATGAAGTTATGGATAGAACAAAATTGGCTATAAATACATCAAACAAGAACTGGAAGAAGTACTGGGATATCAATGATAGAAGATAGGAGGGACAATTGCATAGACACTTGCATGCTGCTGATAATTCATTTGCTTAAAAATCATATTTATTGATTAGAAATTGAAACTGTCATATCATAACAATCATGTGCTTACATTATTGCAGCATATTTTTTAGATCCAGTACTCCAATATTCAAAAAAAAATTCTACACATCCAAAAGTGAAAATGAATTAAAGGTCATTAAAAGATTGAAGTAAGATTTGAATAAATAAGTAAGAGCTATTAATGAGGTAATAATAATATATTTATTTCATTGATATAATATTATGTGAGACTAAGTATTGTGAGACTAGATGGACAAGAAATACCGATGAGCAGTCATTTTAAGTACTTGAGTTCTATTATCTAAAAGGATGGGGAGATCAATAGTGAGGTCAACCATAGGATCCAAGCCGACTGGTTGAAATGGAGGAGCGCAACAGGAGTTTTATGTGATCGTAACATTCCGTTATGGCTGAAGGAAAAATTTTATCGGACTGCTATTAGGTCAGTTTTTTATATGACACATAATGTTGGGCTATAAAGAGATATCATGCGCAGAAGATGAGTGTAGCAGAGATGCGCATGCTTCGTCATATGTGTGGTAACACGAGGCGAGATAAGGTGAGAAATGAGAATATTCGTACTAAGATAGGTGTAACCTCTGTAAAAGAGAAAATGAGAGAAAACCGTCTACGATGGTTTGGTCATATGCGTCGTAGGCCTACAGATGCGTCAGTCCGGCGAGTAGAGCGTATCAAATTAGGGCAAGTTAAAAGAGCGCAGGGGAGACCGAAAAAAACATGGATGGAGGTAATACGATAAGATATTGAGGCTAAAGGTCTTAGTGAAGGCATAATGCTCGATAGGAATGAGTGGAGAAAGCTGATCCATGTGCCCGATCTGGCGTAATTCCCTTTGGGTTCATGTAACCTACCCCAAATACTTTGGACAAATGGCTTAGTTGTTGTTGATATAATGTTATGCAAATATTAACACTTATGATGTGTATTCTCACAGATAAAATTATTTGTGGATGGAGTTGGAAAATTTGAAAGCTCACTGACTAGAAGAGCAATGCAATAATCTCTTCCAGCTGATTGGTAGATTAATTATGGCGAAGAACCTCCCAATCTGCAGAAAATTGCCATCAAAGTTTAAGGCAAACATGTTCTTCATCGGATTCTGAAAGAAATTAGAACACGTGGTCGCTGATTCATACAAAATTGCGCAACCGGTTGGCAATGAAAAAGTTACATAAACTAGTATTTGTGCATTACAATATGCGGTTGCGAGTAAGAAACTTGACATGTAAAAGCGACACTGATGATTATTACAACCTAATTGATCTGAACAATATTTTCAATGATGATATTTTGAATAAGTGGATTCGGAAGGGAGAACAACCGATGTTACCACCAGATGTCTTAAGTTGGTTGGATGATGGTATTCGTCGTAGTTACGAAAGTGGCGGTGACGACGACGACGATGGTGATGGCGGTGATGATGACGACGGCAATGGCGGTGACGGTGGTGGTGATGATGACGTGGTTATAGAGGTGATGGCGGTAATGATGAAGAGACTCATGGTGTTGGTGGAAGTCAACGAGGTGATGCTATGACATAGGATTCAGAATATTATGCCACACAAGATACAGATCATGGAGGCTGAGTGGGGATCTCGCAACAGCGTAGGCATTTGGATCGGTTGGTTGATTTTAGTTCTAGCGATAATCATTCGAGTGGAATGATAACTACTCACATGGTCATCATAGTCTTGAAGGGCATTTACAGGGGTTGGGTTTGACATCTGGCCAACATTCTAGTACTGATTATTCTAGCACTGGTGAATATTCTACTAGTAGCACTGAATATCGAGGTTTTGAATATTATCACCATAGAGCTGATATTGCACAACCCCTACCGCCATATTACTCTGATGTTGGATCCTCTAGCCAATCATCTCGGCCTACAGGATCTCACCCACAAAAATATTATTATTCTTATGGAAACTATATACCTGGTTTTTATATTTATCGCGGGGATGATGATAATGATGATTTTGTGCCTCCTCGCAATTCAATGTGGAAATGACTATATTAGCAGGTACCAATGAATTATTTTGTGTAATTTACTATATTATGCATGTATTTTGATATTTTCTACCAACGACGCTTGTATTTATACTTTTACTTTATATTTTGTGTGCTAAGTGATATGTTTTGAATATGTGATATACGAATTTTGATGTCTATATTTTTTTTACGATTTGTCATGATTTTTTCATAATTTTTTTAGCGTTCTATGTAGCATTTTGTGCGTATCGTCCGAATCTGATCCGAGTCGCCGAGACTGACCCGTCTCGGTGCTAGCCGAGTCGGCAGCCGAGACCGAGACTTTGAACCATGATCAACAGCTGGTGAAGCTTAGAACTGGGTTGCGATCCGTGTTTATATCCCCAATCCAAATTTTTAGCCTTTGATCCCACATCAGCAATCGACTCAGACAGGCCTCCACTCCTAAAGTTAATGGTGTCAACTGCGTAGTGTAAAATGGAATTCCCACGGCGGGCATTGTTCGACGCCCTCACCCGTTGGGCCAACCCCTATGTCTTACATCTATCAATTATGATGCTCTGGGCGTGACCTCCCAAAGGGCATTTTCTTACTGTGTGTGTCCCCTTAAATTTTTTCATTTAAAGTGGAGGTCACCCTCAGCATTCTATGGTGTTTAAGGTATTTTTGTCTGGCTTATGACGAGAATATGGTTCTTTGTGAAATCAGTGCTTTGTTTGCTACTCAAGGTACTTTCATTAGCAACCATGCTGGGGGGGTGCCAAGAGCCGATGGTGTTGCCAAGAGAATGCATGGCAAGTCTGCCTAGCACCTACTGAGCCTACAACTCTTGTATCTGCTCCATCTTGTATTTTCTCTCATCTGCCGCTGCCCCTTGTATATTTTTGGTCAAGGTCGTCATGACAACAATGATGGTTGTAACTTACATCTTAAATCTATCCTCTTTTCTTGTGATTTCAATCCCCTTTGATACCTTATCTTCTTTAGCACTCTGCGCTGTACTATTTGTTCTTCTACCCTCTGGTGAGGGCATAAAGTTTCTGCTTAGCTGAATATTAAGACACAGACATGACCACTGCTATTATCCTAGGTGAGTATAACATATAACACATGTCCTCTTTCCGTATCTTCCACACAACAAAATGGTCCTTATTTTCTTTGATCCTATACTATATGTGATGAGGACATCACGCCAGTTGTCAGTTACCTTTTTAGGCCTTAGTTTATTTTGAGATGTTGTGTTTTGTTTATCTTTCTTTTAGTACCACATCGGTTACATCCGAGAAGTTCACTTTGTAAGAGCCTATATAAAGAGGCTCAACTCAATGAATAAGTAGACAATGATTAAATAAAATTTTTTCAGTTAAAATTTCAGAGCTCTTGGGTTTTTGAGATTGGGTGTGAAGCCCGTGGTGCAAGGGGTGTGAAGCCCGCGTAAGGGGTGTGAAGCCCAAAGTTATCTGATTATTTCTCCAACCCTAATCTCTCTTTTCATTTTATTTCTTGTAAAACCCTAATATTTCTTTTTTATTTGTATTCGAAGGTGATTGCGATCTTGTTTTACATCAATTTAGTATCAGAGCTTTGGCCCCAATCCTCTTCGAATTTCTTCTCTTCCCCAAATCCTAAATCTAGATCTGGATCTCTAGATCTAGATCTACTTTACAAAAAAAAATTCGATTATTATTAGATCTAGATCTAAATCTAGATTTAGATTTATTTAGATCTACTTTGCAAAAAAAAGAGAAAAGAAAAAAAAAAAGAAAAAAAGAAAAAAAACAGAAAAACAGAAAAAAAAACAGAAAACAGAAAAAAGGAAAAAAAACAGAACAGAAAAAAAGAAAAACTTTACTGTTCACAGTGAACAGTAATCGCCCTGTTACTGTTCACGTGAACAGTAACCTTCATGTCCCCCAAAAGCCCCAACATTCGTCCATTTTGAGCTCGTTTCAAGCTCGATTCGAGCCGTTTTCGAAGCAGCAGATTCGTAGAGAGCAACACTACACATCTATAGCCTTCATATTCTAGTTCAAGTTTCGGTCATCTGCCAGATTCAGCTCAGCAGATCAGCGCACCACAGTCCAGAGCTTGTTTCTGCCCCGATTAGCGTCCGATTTGCTCCATTCTCGAGGTGATATCCTAACTTGACCTGAATCGTTAACTGTTAGATTACTTGCAACTACTATATGGATTGCTATAATTTGTTAGTTGAAATGTTATTTGCTTCGATCTAGTGGTTGCATTAGCATTTATCACTTTTCATCATTTTAGGAATACATTTTTCTTTGCATTTAGAACTTAAACTTTAAGGTATTTTGTTCGTTTAGTGCATACATTTAGTTTACCTGACTCTAGGGTTCTTCACTGCATCTGCTTGTTTGCTTGAGCTATTATGACTAGTCAGTATTATAGGGACCCCTACGTAGATCAGCTACACAACCTCCATCAGGGTCATATGTCCGTTCATGATTACATTGCCATATTTAAGGACTTAACCCATCATAGTAAAGTGAGAGAGCACCATTCTGAGACTGTAATTAAGTTTGTTTGGGGTTTACGACCTAATATAAAACGTGCTATGATTACCGGCCCCTATGACTTAGACACTGTTGAAGAGGCCTTTGATGTTGCATTAAAGTTGGACTTGACTTTCAAACGCTAATCAATGCTAAGGCTAAGTGTTATAAATGTGAGGGATATGGACATTATGATTATCAGTGTCCTTCAGAGAGTCAACATGTTAGAATTGTGTCTAGTGATGAAGTTGACGTCTTGAAGGTTATTGAGGAAGTCCATGTTCCTCCCAAGACTGTTAGTATAGACACAACAGTTGGTGCTGATACACTGGTTATTGATGAAATTCACATGTCCAATAGTGTCAGTGATGACGTGAATGAGATAGTTGAGACTACTACATTGCATTTTCCTGTTACATACATTGATGATATCACTAGACATAGCAATTTACAATGATACCTACAAATTTGCTACGTACCCATATAGTACTTTGCAGGAATTTGCGGTTGATAATAAGGTGATGGTTATGAGTCGCTCTGAGGCTGTGAGGAAGTTGCACGCTTGGCCTAAAGATTTCGATAGGGCTCTGAAGAGGATTGTTTCCATTACTTGCGAGTTGGATAGCCCATGGGATCCTGGTATTAGTTCCGTCTTCAGCAGGGATGATGCGCCTTGGTCTACTCTCTATGTCCTGATCGAGCTGTCGTCTTTCACAGCCAACCCGTCACGGAGACCAGTTCCACCTCCGCCACCATGGTATCAACACGGCGTACCAGTGATGCTGCCACGACCACCACCTTGGCCCGATTGATATGCTTCGTGAGGAAAGTCCTCATTCGACAGGGTCGGGTTTCTCCCACCCCGGGGTAATTGATGAGGACATCACGCCAGTTGTCAGTTATCTTTTTAGGCCTTAGTTTATTTTGAGATGTGTTTTATTTATCTTTCTTTTAGTACCACATCGGTTACATCCGAGAAGTTCACTTTGTAAGAGCCTATATAAAGAGGCTCAACTCAATGAATAAGTAGACAATGATTAAATAAAACTTTTCCAGTTAAAATTTCAGAGCTCTTGAGTTCTTGAGATTGGGTGTGAAGCCCGTGATGTAAGGGGTGTGAAGCCCGCGTAAGGGGTGCGAAGCCCAAAGTTATCTGATTATTTCTTCAACCCTAATCTCTCTTTTCATTTTATTTCTTGTAAAACCCTAGTTTTTCTTTTTTATTTGTATTTGAAGGTGATTGCGATCCTGTTTTACATCAATATGTAGTTCAGTTTTGTTAACGTCTTCTATTGGGGACCTTCAGGCTTCAGCCAGGATCTCTAATATTCTTAGGTACCAGGCTCTTGTGTGTCAATTTTCTTCTTTCTCATTTTTGCTCCTACTCTTTCAGTACTGTCAGTAACATAAAACTGAGGGTGGCCCCAATTATCTTCTTTACCACCACCACCCCTTCTTATTCATCCTGAACGATCCTACCTCTGCACTAATGTTCTCTTGTTTGCTAGACTATTATCTGTTACATACAATTTTTTTTATTTTTTCCGTTCACAGTTTCTCCTTTTTTATGAACTATTCACACTCCTGAGGAGCATTTGTCCTATCATGCGACTTAATTGTGACTTTTGTGAAATTCTTTGATCCTATTGGCCATATCATCATCATTCAAAAAGCTTATCAAAGAGGGCAAGGTATAAAGTAATTCCCTGATCATTTGATTTATCATGTACTACGACCAACATTTACCATTTCAGCTGACTTTAATGTATCTCCTTGTGTATAAACCTACACCTCAAAGACCCTGGTCTTGTCACCACCTCTATGATTAGAATGCTATAACTCTGCACCGTGTACTTGACCTATATTTCAAGTTGGTAAATATTAATGCGAGTAGTTCACCTGCTTATATTAGATAGGCATCTACTTGTAATTTGTAACCTGTTAGGTCCCTGGATAGAAGAAAAAGGTGAACTAAAAGGCATAGGACAAAATTTTGAATTATTCTTTTTTTAAAATAATTATAAAAAACAACCTACCCAAAAATATTTCTAAAAACCGACTCTTACGCACCACGTCGGCCAACGGTCGACTTGGGCGCCAGCGTGGCGTGTCGCTACTGGAGGTGTGTCACAAAAGTCCGGCCTTGCCAAGGCCGAACTTATATTCATATTGTTGTTAACTGTTCTAAAATCTGTTCTTTTCAAGGCCGGATTTCCATCACTACCACAAAACAAGGATGGGTACGCTATGCTCTCTGAGTGGTCAACAAGGATGAGTATGATATGCTCTCTGTAAGTGGTCTGTTGATTACTTAAAGAGTCCGGTCTTGATAAGGCCGAACTTCCAACTACATGGCTTTTCTAAAATTCGGCCTTTCCAAGGCCGAATTTCCATCACTTGGCCACAAAACAAATAGTATGTTGTATGTTGTAAGTGCTCTATTTGTTCACTTACATAGTGCGTTCTTCGGAAGGTCGCACTTTTAATACATAGTTTTTATAAGTGCGGTATTGTCAAGGCTGCACTTGCACTTACAGAACAACTCCAGAACTGCAATACATAGGCATTGGTACCTTTTCAACTTACAGAACAACTCCAATACACAGAACTTACAGAATAACTCCCCAACTCAATCTCAATCTCAATCTCAACATGTCTGTTCCACAATCTTAATTCAATCTCATTCTCAACATATCAATCCACAAACTCATATACACAATATTTCAAAATACATTCAAACTCAAATCCAACACACATCAATAAAACTTATCACAAACTCTAATACACAAACTCAAGTCCACAACATATCAATATACAAACTCAAATCCACAACATAAATTAATGTCATATAGAACTTCCATCAAACTCATATCATGCATCAGATCATATATCAAATTAATACAAGTATTTCAATTATACAAACAAGATAATGCATGTCTAATTTTACGACCTCGTCCTTGTCCTCAGCCACGCCCACGTGCAAGGACAGTATGGGAGTCAGGCTGTGTATGTGATGGTCCCGCCTCCTCATTTCCTTGATGTCATGTGCGTCTAGCAATAGCAATGGGCTGAGAAGATCATGTCTCGTCCGGTGGATGTTTGACACACCGTGTATAAGTTATTTGTTGTCTGTCGGATGTGTTTGGCTTGCATACCGGCTCCTCTCTACCATCCTCTCGATAATATATGCATCCTACGGAGTATTGAGACCCTCTAAGTCTCGTCCACCAACGCCTCTGCCACCATAGTATCAATGGTGAAATATCTATCAATATGTATCATGCATTTTAATATAATCACATCAATATATAACAAATATAAACTTGTATAAAAATTATGTTAAAAATATTACCAACTCCTGCTCATATACCCTGCAGACGGGTAAGTGACCGGCGGATTGACACTCCGAATAATCCAGCGGCGAGTGATCCCCAATACCAACTCATGTACTCTGATGGATCAGTAATTGGATGTCTCTGACTCTGAACTTGATTGGCTCGATATGCTCATTGGTCAATAAGCGAACGTGAAACTGCGCTCAATCGATCCGACGCTTGTAGTCACCTAGACAATTGCTCGATAGGCTCAGGGATAAGTTGCTTGAGTCCGAATTGACGGAGGACTCTGTCTGGAACATACATCTCCACAATCTGAAACTAAATCGATGGAACTCTGGATCTCCAGATATGAGATCCATGCCGACAAATTGAATGTAAGGTCTGTAGGATCTTGTTAGGGTATGGCTCTCACACAATTACAGAGCGGTTCAAGATATCAAGTTCATTCCTGTAAAATTGCAAGTCTCTTTGTGGAGTTCGATTCCAAGTCTTATCTACATTTACCTGCTCCGCACCATACAATTAAAACAAAAAAAATACTGAATTAAATAAATAAATCTGTATAAATTTAACTTTTTAAATTTTACATGCATCCAAGTGGTAGCTCATCGTGCAGCTGAACGATCTCAAGTAGGGAGGGCCGATTAACAGAGAGTCTTTCCCAACACCATATCTGATGAAACAATGCGAACAGGCGTAAAATCAATTTCATACATGTTACGAATATTATATAAGCATGTATTAATAGAATACTCGGAGTACCTGCAAAAGTTCATTGTGTCTGCTAAACAGTGAAGTCTGCATCATAGAAACCGAGTGAAGAGACTTGTACAAATAAGTTATCACAACACTACCCTATGATATAGCACTACAGACATCGAAGTCCTCCAACAGATTACCTCTTTTATAACGTGCCTCAGGGCAAGTTGGAAGTCTGGCCTTGTCAAAGCCGGACTCTTTAAGTTCACTTAAAATACTTACAGAGAGTATAGTATACTCATTTTTTTTCACTTAAAGCACTTACAGAGAGCATAACATGCTCATTTTTTTCACTTAAAGCACTTACAGAGAGCATAACATGCTCATCTTTTTTTTCTGGTCAAAGTGATGGAACTCCATCCTTGGGAAGACTGGATTCTAGAACCCAGTTTATCTATAAGTTTGTCCTTGTCAAGGTCGTACTTTTAAAAAGCAAGTATTTGTAAGTCAGGCCTTGCAAATCTTGGACTTTTGTGAAACAAACTACACAATACGCCACGCTGGCGCCCAAGTCGACTGTTGGTCGACGTGGTGCCAACGTGGCGCGTAAGAGGTCGGTTTTTAGAAATATATTTGGGATAGGTTGTTTTTTATAATTATTTTTAAAAAAAGATTAATTCAAAATTTTGTCCAAAAGACATATTGATTCCCATGATACCGAATGATTAAATTCATCTTGCATTTGAAGTTCAATAATTTAATTGCAACATGAATGTACTTTTATTTTTTTCTCTGCAGCAATTCACTCTATGGGATATATAATATTTCTTTTTCCTTTCGAATAATGTAATTTTTTTGCTAAATTGAATGCATGATTTGCAGGTGGCACTGGCATCAATTTGACTCCACCTCCCACAACAATCATCAGGTTTGCTTCAAGATCTCTTGCTCTTTGGATCATGGAAAATTCACAGGATATGTTTGGGTAATTGTGCCTAAAAATTCAAATGTCCTGGCGGTTGATTAACAATTTTAATTGTTGAAGCCAACAACTGAAGTAGTGATTAACAAAATTTAGAATCTTTTTAAGGAAAAGAAAGATCAAACGTCTGTAGGTTTCTTTATGCGTCTGAATAAAATTTGTCAAACTTCAAATAGCAAAACATAATTTTTCTTGAACTCGATTATGAAACTGTATCAATTTAAGTTTCAAAAGTTCCATCACCTGCTCATCAGTCAAATTTAACTATGAACCCTGTCAACTTCTTTAGGTGACAGGGTTTAGTATATACTGCCATTAGTATATGCATTCAAGAAAGGTACAAGTCTTTATCTTTACTATGTATTGGATGAAACAAAAGTAAATCAAAACCAACATGAAGCTGCATTATGCACATCAAAGTAGTCTTTTTATACACGTACATTGGCATGTGAAATGATTCACTTGTTGGCTTAAAAGATGAAATTGAAAAAGGTAACAATTTTTTGGGTTGTCTTTGTAAAGTGTATATGACACATATAAGGTGATCACATGTGATTACTATTACTTCATTCATGGTGACATTGGCTGATGCATTTTGACAAGAACACAAACATGGAAAGATAGTTTCAAATAATTTTTGTTTGAAGAATTCGTAATGCACAAGAAGTTGTTCAAAATATTTTCTTGACAGCCTCCTTGTTATTCATGTTCATGAACATTCTCATAACTATGCCTACTGCCCCTTTGCATGCCTAATTGATTCTTTGCTTTCATAAAGCACTTTGGACAAAAAACTGCTTTAGGTTTGTTTTTGTTTACAGTGCCTTTCTTAAGAAATCATTATAAAACTGATCATTTTCCTGTTTCATTTTGAACTGTAAAAAATGAAGTGGAAAAGATTATAATTAGAATTCTTTTTGGCTTTTTGCCATCAGGAATGAGGTCCTGCAAAGGTGTAAACAGAGAATCGAATTAGCAGCAAATACTTTGGGATTGGAAGGTTTTTCACGTATTGATGCATTCGTTAATGTGCAGAGTGGTGAGGTAAGGCACTTTCATGCTGTCATAAATTCTGTGTATAGTTTTCTCTCAGTCTTGTAGACTTTAGTCATGCAATCATAGTCCTTAGCAACTCTATTGCTTATGTCAACACAACCACTTGTGGTGTAGTGCATAAATGTATCCGTATGTGCTGTTTGTTTGAGGGTTGGGTTTATTTGTAGCTGGAAGAAACTTTATGAATTTGTTTAATGAAAAATCACATTTTTTTTGGTTATTACAGAAGGATCAGAAACAAATTCATGGATATGATGTATTTTTCTCTCGCTGCTTGCACTTCTGGTTAACCTTTGAACTATGAGCAATGCATGAGTCTCATACTTTCCCTCCATTTACACATATCCACCCCTCACAAACATTTCACTACCTGGCTTTTCCCACTGTTATACAAAGATACATCGTTGCCATTTGATCATACACTACAATTCGCTAAATCCTCTTAATCCATCAATGAGATCTCAGGGTCAATTTACACATTCTACAACTTCCATTATATTTCAGCTCTCCTAGGACTAACTTCTCCTACCTATATCCAAGCAACTTTTATCGATCATTTCCCACTTATCGAGCGGCTTGTTAGAGTATATGTATCACGTTTGGGTGGTCTAAGCAGTTTCTTCGTAATACTCTTGTTCAGCAGTAATTGAATTAAGGTCAATTTATATACAAATGCCTACAGCATTTTGAAATCTCTTCTGGATTGTATGGTTATTTCAGGTGTTGGTGATAGAGGTTAACACTGTGCCTGGAATGACTCCGTCTACTGTCTTGATTCATCAGGTATGGAGAAGAGTCTTCCTCCAAGCTTGCACATTGAAATTATAATTTCACTAATTTGTGCCCATCGCCGTTTCAGGCACTTGCAGAGCAGCCACCTATGTATCCCATCAATTTTTCCGGACCCTTCTGGATTTGTCTTTTCATAGATCCAAGTAGATACTTGCAAAGAGACCCTTTGTCATATCCTGGTTTTTATAATAAAAAACATGTTTTCCAATGCAAGTTTCTGTAAATATATTACCAGTGTCTTTTGGACCTGGGTCGGTATCTTGTTTGGCATCTAATTGGTAAAGGAAGTCGGAGACATCTACAGGCTGTTTGGTTAACCTGTAATTGAAAATTCATGTGTTTGTATTTCTCGTTGTTCTTCATTATGAAGTTTGTTGGACCCCCGATTCATTATGTTTGGTTACTTGTAATTGAGACATTAAATTTCATCAAATTCTAGTTCCTACCTTTGTGTGGTTTAATGCATATTATATTAATTAAAATCCTGGTTTTGAAATTACAAGAGTGACGAGAAGTGCAAAATCGACTGCTGCTTATGCTGGGTTTTTTTTTCCTTTTTTTCCTTTTTCCTTTTTTCTTTTGATGAAATTGGTGCTTATGTAGTTAAACAATTGATATACTGTAATTACTACTTAGAGTTAAATTTTACTCTCAGATGTCCATAGTCATAGGAAAAACCAAGGAACCCTTTCGAGGGGTTTGGTTCGCTGACCGAAGACCCCGAGCTAATAAGTTTACAGGAAGATGAAGTTATCCCACGCATGTTGATCCCTGCATTTTAATTTCTATATAGCCATAGATTTTGCAATTTGCATGAATTTATTTTGTTCAGAGTTCTCGGCTTAAAACTTGTCTTTGGTCCTCACGCATTATTCAAATGATTTGATATCTCAGGTTTCTGTGTTATTGATCTACGTAAGTTTGCTCGAGTTCTGTTAAATTTCTAGTCGAGAAAACCAACCGATTAGTAAGAGAGCACATCCAAATAGGGGTGTCAAATGAATGAACTGTTCGCGGACTGCTCAAATAGAGCTGAACTAGAGCACTCTACTAAAATTGATATATAAACGAGCTGAAATCGAGCGGAGCCAGCTTGCTAGAGTTTGAACTCGTTTGCCCCCAAGCATGCAACAAATGTTTGTGCAGCTGTGGATTAGTCAGAAAATTTTCTCAGCTACAAATTCTCTTTTTTTTCACTATTTTTTCTTTATTTTTCTTTGTCACAAAATATTGGCCATGTCTTTTTTTTTTTTTTTTTTTTTTTTTATTACAGGCAAAGCAATATAAATCCAAATCGAAATTAAATTCTCATTCTTAATCTAATACTTATTTTATTAAAAAAAGTAACTCTTAAATTAATTCTAATACAATTATGATTCTAAGATTAAATTTTAGAAACTCTAAAAATCTTAAATCAATTCAAAATTTGACTTTTTTTTATTTTCTTCAGAATTTGAATTAAAATTTTCAACAATTATTGCTTGTACTGAAGAAATTGAACCGATGAAAACGACAGCTCAAATTTTGCTTTGCGTACCCACAAAGCAAAAAAGATGGAACCCACTCGATTTCCTTACTGATGAAGCAACGGATGAGGAGTTCACTAAATTAGCATCTAAAATGCTGGTAAAATGCCGAGCGAGAAAGCAACTTGAGCGCACACACAAAACACGCCCCTTGCTTTCCTCATCGTTAGTTTTCAGGTAAACTTTGCTTCATAAGATCTGAGGGCGACGTAGACTTTGCTGTATGTGTGTCCCAACGTTCTTGCGATTAGTGCGGAGTGTTAATTTGTTGGGATGCCAAAAGACCAAAAAATAAGAGAGTGACTTGATAGTCAAAGACTCAGACTAAGGAGATATCCATTGTTTCCACTTTCTCCTTCAAATCCTCAATTTTAAGGGTTTGTATATTGAATAGTTTTCGTTAAAGCCCGTTTAACTGTAAGAAACTGATATCAGAAATATGATTTGTCAGATGTCTCAACAAAAAGAAAATATGGGGGTTTCGACTGAACCTGCTATATTAAAACTTAATTAGCGGAAACTTCAATTACAATTTCTTTTTGCTTGGGCCTCATTTTTTTTTAGCGAGCACTAGACTGTGTGTCGAGCTGGGTTTTAATTGCGAAATGAAAAAAAAAAAAAACTAAAATGCCCTCGTTTTAAATTTTAAACCCCACCACGACCGCAACTGAAGCGCTGTACAACTACGACTGCGACTTCGACTTCGAAGCGCTCCGCAACTGCGACTACGATTTTATGAGAACAGCTCGGTTATAGTCTTCATGGTCACAGTTCTTATTATGACGATTGTTACTCATAATACTGCTACCATAGTCGCTGTCCTCATTATCAGGACTGCGACCATCTCTTCTCTCACAGTGTTACTCCTCTCTAAAACTTTAGCTCTCCCAAAATGAAAACCAGCTCATGAGTCGCATTTCTCACATAAAAAGCTTCCTCACATTTCAGCATCATCACTCCAGCGGAAAACAAATCAAAACTTCAAGGTCTCAATCTTTTATATGAAGGCTTTGTGAAAATTTCGACTGCAGTAGAAATGATCAATATATAATTCAGATCTAAATATAACATCGATCACAAACACAAGCAAAACTCATTGTGAGCACGAACAAACGAGATCTACAAAAGGTCGATCCCAAAAAAAAATGGTCGGGGGACTCTGCCCCCAAGAGGGGCTCTCGCCCCCTTCCAACCCCCTATAACAACCTGATCGTGCAGGTCGATCTACAAACTACTTTATGTCGGGGTCAGGGTTGAGAGGAGAGCAACATCAGGAGCAATGAGGAATGATAAAAGAGAAAATGAAAATATATAAAGAAGTGATAGTTGGGCAATTTACGCTGACGTGGATTGAGGCTGAGGCGGAAATAAATTTGTAATTGAGGTTTTCTCTAAATTAATTGAAAAGAGAGGACTCCAAGGCTAATTTTTTGAAGAAAATATACGACCCGCAACTTGTCAGATTTACAAACAATCTGAACACCTTTTGGCTGAAATCGAAAGAAGGAAATGGAAGATGTCTCTTGTTGATATCAACAAACTTTCTTACCTTCTATTCAAACACAAAAGACCTGTTTGGTAAGAAAAATACACTTTGAAAAACTGACAAGCCACGAAAATCCTCAAGAAAAAGTTCTAGCTTGACAACAACACTGATTTTTGGTGGGCTCAAAGTTTTTCTCATCATGGTCTTATTTGGAGCCCCAGAAAGTTGGCCCTAGGAAAGCAAATGGGCCAAGTAAAATCACCCTAGATAAGTTTACCCCCGGAACAAACCATTGCAGCAACAAATCAGCAAGCCAGGAGTCCACCGTCAATGATATGAAGATGAAGATAGATCCAAATCCAAGGGCTCAATTGAACATTATTGCCGAGCCCTACAAAAAGCCCCATCAATTTGCCATCAGTCCTTACAACTGGGGCAAGAGATTGGCGAGGACGAAAATTGTATTTGTGTGGATTGGGCAAGAGATCGGTGAGAGATTGGTAAGAGATCAAGGCGGAGATCGGGGAGTTCAGAAAATTCTGAGCTTGCGAGAAAGACAGAAGGGGAGAGGATGAAAGCGACGAGGGATCAAACCCACAACCAACGAGATGGAGACGAAAATAGATCCAAACCCAACGACTCAGTTGAATAAAGCTTGCTCGGTCCCAAAAAAAGCCCCATCAATTCTGGATCAGTCCGAATAATTGGGGCAAGAGATCGGCGATCGATTGACAAGAGATCGAGGCAGAGTTAGGCGAGATCAGAAAATTCTAGTAAAGTGAGAAAGAGAGAGAGGGAGAGAGATGAGAGAGGCGCAGAAGAAGAGAGAAAAAAGAGAGGTGGAAAGTAATCCTAACGCTCCAAAATATTTGTTTAATGGGACTGTCAGATTTCTCAGGGAAAAATAACAGCTCCAAAAACCAAATTTTTCCTAAGTGTTTTTTGCAAAACAAATAAAGCGAATAAAGCGAGCTGAAAAAGCCCATGAGGCTAACAAAAGTCAGAGAACATTAACTTTACAGCAAACAAATAGGCGAAAAGAGGAAAGAGAAATAAGAAGACAATGAAAAATGGCCCCACTTTCTTCCCTTTTCTCTTCTTTTTACTTCAAACAAACAGACCAGATCGACTTGTTTGGCTAGGGAAAGCCAATATGGAAATCTGCTAGGCTTTAGTAAAATTTTACTTTTCAGCGTGGAGCTCACAAGAAAGTAATTATCATATTTTCTCTCTTTCTTTTCTTATTTAGTTAGTTAGTTTGTTTAAAAATAATCCAACAGGAAAAGGAAAAGGCCCACTAACAAATTAATATTTATTATTAAATTATTGCAACAATTTTTATGATTGAACTTTCAACGGTTTTAATAGCTTTTTCTTACACTTGTGACAGGATTGTCAGAATTTCAAACATTTTCAGCTGAAAACGGAACCTCCTATTTTGCTGAAGTTTTGCTTGTGTCAACCATTTTTCTTGGCTTTTTAAATTCTCAAACCAAACGCACAAATTTGTGGGAAAGAAACAAAGTGTGATGAGATTCATATTTTCTTTCCCTTTCATCAAAACAAACACTCGTCAATTGCCTGTTTGGCCAAGGAAAACTAATATGGGAATCTGACCGGTTATAATGAAATCTCTTTCCAGCGTGGGGCCCATAACAAAGTAATTGACAGATTTTTCTCCCTTCTCCTTTCATTTTGATTAGTTTATTTGTTTGAAAATGAGACAACGGGGCTGTTTGATTGGGAGTGGAAGCGAGGAAGTAGTAATAATTTTTTTTAGAATTTAGAAATTAGTTAGTAAGTTTTTCGGTGTTTGAATGTTATTGAGAAATATGATTTGAAAATTGTTATGTATTTTTCGATGTTTGGATGGTAACGTGGAAGTAGAAGTGAAAAAGTTGTTAAGACACCCGTTGGCGGGCTGGAGCGGATTGGGTAGTGGAGTGGAGCGGATCTGTTCGGCCCATATCCTGAGACCCGATTCAAAAAGAACCAGTCCAGGTAGGGAACTCGAACTCAGACCCAAGCCCAAGCCCGAGCCCGGCCCCGGCGCCGGCCGGCCGCCAGCTGTGGCGCGCGCGCACGTGCGAGCATAGTTCCCTCCTTTTCGCGTGCGAAAACTCCAAATACCCAAAGGGCACGCCCTTTGTTCTCAATTTTCTCTATTTATACACCATAGGCTTCCATCCCATGGCCAATGTGGGACTAAATGTTTGTAGCTAACTTTAGTTCCATTTGGCTTTGAATTAGGCAATCTTTGGACTTGAATATCTCATTCATTCGAAGTCGGAATTGAACATGTGAATATACCACGTTCATCACCAATGGAAGGAGAACACACTCCAACCATCATCCAGTTGATTCGATCAACGGATCTCGCCATAATTCATCTCGAAAATTCACCTTCATATTCTTCAATTCCAACAATCCCCCACAATGAATGGAGATTCAAGGAATGACACACAAAGAGACTGACTCTATTGTGAAAGGTACTTGAGAAAAGAAACTGCATAAGGATAGGTGAACTAGGTCTTGAACCTTCCATAGCGAAAGCTTTATCGGACTTACTGGCTAATCAGTGAACTAGCTCTTGAACTGTTAGCCGTTAGTGTAAGCCAAGTCAACAAACTTCACACAGTAACTTTCCAAATCAACTTTGGTTCTCGGTTATGTCCGTTTTGACCCTGGACATTCTTGGTTTCAGAGAGTATCTTTAGGGAATAACAGCCTCCATAGAAATTCCCAAAGAGCCGACCCAACTCTATACTCACATAGGTGATGGACCTATTAAGAGTAGTCTACTCTACTCCACTTGTTTAGTAACAAGATATAGGCATCATTAAAAGCGTTAAGCTTATCCTTAACCCACTTGTAGAAAAGCACTTATGTGCACCTTAGGAATGGATTGGAGTTAAGCTCCCAAGTGCTTACTTGCTGAGTCAATCATAACTAGTTTTTCCTCTTGAACTTAGTCCGTGGGATCTCCAGTCGCTAAGTGAGGTTTTCATTAAGCTGACTCGGTAAGGTTAGGCTTTTAAACCCATTCCCCTCGATGCGCAGTTTATACGCTCTCCACTTAAACCTTTAGTAAGCGGATCTGCTAAATTATCCTTTGACGATACAAAGTCAATAGAGATAATTCCATTTGAGAGCAACTGCTTCATGGTATTATGTCTACGACGAATATGTCTAGACTTACCATTGTATATAACATTTTGTGCCCTAGATATAGCTGCTTGATTATCGCAGTGTATACATATAGCGGGCACTGGCTTTTGCCACAATGGTATATCTTCTAAGAATTGTCGAAGCCATTCTGCTTCTTCTCCAGCCTTATCTAAGGCTATGAATTCCGATTCCATAGTGAAACGGGCAATACATGTTTGCTTAGAAGATTTCCATAATACCGCTGCTCCTGCTAGAGTAAATACGTATCCGCTAGTTGATTTTGATTCCTCAGAATCTGCAATCCAATTAGCATCACTGTATCCTTCCAGTACAGGTGGATACTGTCCATATCTCAAGGCATATTCCTTGGTATGTGATACGTAACCCAATACTCGTAGTAGAGCGGTCCAATGTAGATCACTAGGATTACTAGTGTATCCACTTAACTTGCTTACAGCGTAAGCAATATCGGGTCTAGTGCAATTCATCGAATACATTAGACTCCCGATAATCTGAGAATACTCCAACTGACGTATTCCAGTTCCTATATTCTTATGAAGATGGACATGTGGGAGAAAAGGATTTGTATTCTCTTTTATCCCATGATCCTTGAATCTTTCTATCATCTTATCCACTTAGTGAGATTGAGATAGACTGATTCCATCTGGTGTTCTAGTAATTTTAATTCCTAAAATTACATCAGCAACCCCCAGATCCTTCATGTCAAAACTGTTGGATAACATTCTTTTAGTGGACTTAATAATTTCAATATTAGTCCCAAGTATCAACATATCGTCTACATAAAGACAAACAATGATACATGCGTTTCCATCTGTTTTCGTGTAAACACACTTATCGCATTCATTGATAGTGAATCCATCTTTGATCATGACACTATCAAATTTCTCATGCCATTGTTTTGGAGCCTGCTTTAAACCATATAAGGATTTTACCAATTTACACACCTTGTGTTCTTGGCCCTTGACTATAAATCCTTCTGGTTGCTCCATATATATCTCTTCATTTAATTCACCATTTAAGAATGCAGTCTTGACATCCATTTGATGGATATCTAAGTTGTGCAATACTGCAATTGCAATTAACATCCGTATGGACGTTATTCTTGTTACTGGTGAATAAGTATCGAAGTAGTCAAGTCCTTCTTTTTGCCGATAACCCTTGGCTACTAATCTAGCCTTATACTTATCGATAGATCTATCGGGTTTTAATTTTCGTTTGAAAATCCACTTATACCCAATTGGTTTACTTCCAGGAGGCAAGTTTACCAATTCCCAAGTATGATTACTTAGTATAGATTCTATTTCGCTATTTATAGCTTCTTTCCACATTTGTGCTTCTGGGGTTGACATAGCCTCTTTAAATGTTTGAGGCTCGCTCTCAATAGCGTATGCTATGAAATCTGGACCAAAAGGTTTTGAGATTCTAGATCTCTGACTTCTTCTTGGTTCAGTTTCCGCATTTACATTCGGTTCCTCGGAACTTTCGTCCCTGAACGCCATCTCGTGTGTTCTTTTCCCAGAAGTCTTATCTGCTTCCCGTTTGTACGGAAAGATATCTTCAAAGAACACAGCATCTCGAGATTCGATAATCATGTTTACATGAATATTAGGTATTTCTGATTTATGAACCAGAAATCTGTAGGCACTGCTATTCAAGACATAACCTATGAATATGCAGTCCATAGTTTTTGCTCCTAACTTAGTCTTTTTGGGTAATGGTGCCAGCACCTTTGCAAGGCACCCCCACATTTTGAGGTAATGGTAGGAAGGTGTCCTTCCATGCCATAACTCGAATGGTATTAGACCAAGTTTCTTATGGGGTACTCTATTTAGAATATGATTTGCAGTTAATAGAGCTTCCCCCCACAAATTCTGCGGAGCTCCAGAACTTACGAGCATGGAATTAACCATTTCCTTCAAAGTTCTGTTCTTCCGTTCAGCAATTCCATTCTGCTGAGGAGTGTATGGTGCTGTAGTTTGATGTATATACCAAAACTAGCACATAACTCACTAAAATCATTTGATTCATATTCTCTGCCTCTATCGGATTTTAGAATCTTGATTTTCTTGTTGAGTTGATTCTCAACTTCAGCTTTATATGTTGTAAACATATTTATTGCCTCATCCTTACTGTTTAAAAGATACACATAACAGTATCTTGTACAGTCATCAATAAAAGTAATGAAATACTTTTTACCGCCTCTACTTGGCATAAACTTCAAATCACACAGATCGCTATGAATTAACCCTAAAGGTTCTGTATTTCGATCTATTGAGTGAAATGAATTTTTCGCCAACTTGGCCTCAACACAAACCTCACACTTGCGAATTTCTTCCAAGTTGAGTTTAGGAATATATCCCAGATTAGACAAGTTTTTCAAAGTCTTGTAATTTACATGCCCTAATCTAGCATGCCACAAATTAGGAGACTCAAGCAAATAAACAGAAGAATTTCCTTTATTTATTAGCTTCGGGTACAAATACACGGACTTTTTATCTACCACTGCAACATTGACTTTAAAAAGTCCATCAACAAGATAACCCTTTCCCACATACATCCCTCCCTTAGTAAGTACAAATTTGTCAGATTCAAAAACAATTCTAAATCCTTTCTTACTAAGTATTGATCCGGAGATCAAATTCTTACGGATGTCTGGAACATGAAGCACATCGTTAAGAGTAAGCTCTTTCCCCGATGTCCACTTCAGGATGACCTTGCCCTTTCCTTCAACCTTTGAGGAAGCTGAATTACCCATGAATAGCTGCTCATCTTGCTCTAGCCTTTGATATTCTGAGAATAACAATTTCTCCGAGCAGATGTGTCGGGTAGCTCCAGTGTCTACCCACCAATCCTTGTTGTTAGTTGTCAGATTCACTTCTGACACCACAGCAGAAAGGCTTGGAGATTCATGGTTGGTCATGTTCGCCTGTGGTTGGCTCTTCTTGTTCTTCTTAAGACGGCTGCGACATTCATTTGCTTTGTGACCTTCTTTGTTGCAGATGTAACAGGTCCCTTTGAAGCGCATGTTTCTGCCGTCTTGAGCCTTGCCTTTGTACCCCTGGGAAGGCTTCTTCCTCTTCAAGCTTTTGGAAGAAGACGCTATCCCTTTTGAGTCCTCGATCACATTTGCTTTTGCTTCGTAGGAGTTCTTGCTGCTCCTTTTCTCGGACTTGCGGTTGTCCTCCTCTATACGAAGCCTCACAATGAGATCCTCCAACTTTAACTCCTTTCTCTTGTGCTTCAGGTAATTCTTGAAGTCTCTCCACGCAGGTGGGAGCTTCTCCATGATTGTTGCAACCTGAAAAGTTTCAGGAAGAATCATACCTTCGGCCTCTATTTCGTGCAAGATAAGTTGGAACTCTTGCACCTGACTGATGACAGTCTTGGTATCCACCATTTTGTACTCCAGAAATCGTCCTACGACGAACTTCTTGGTACCAGCATCCTCAGTCTTGTACTTCTTGTCAAGACTGGCCCATAACTTCTTTGCCGTAGTGATAGGACTGTAGACATTGTAAAGAGAGTCATCCAGTCCATTTAAAACATAATTTCGGCAAAGGAAGTCACCTTGTGTCCAAGTATCGACTGCAAGGACTGAGTCCCGATCAGTTCCGGGTTCTGGTGGATCCTCCTGCAGGAATTTGGCCAGATGAAGAGTGGTCAAATAGAAGAGCATCTTCTGTTGCCACCTCTTGAATTCTGTGCCGTCGAATTTTCCTGGCTTCTCCGGCTTCGGGTTAGGAAGTGAAGTAGGCATCAAACTTTGGAGCTGCATGTTTGTTGCCTTGCTAGTGCTATCTTGATTTGTCTCAGACATTTTCTGCAAGTTCAAGCAGAACAGAAGTAAGAAACATTAATTGTCTTAAGATTGTTGGGTATTCTGCTTAACAAGAATTAATCTGACAACTAATCAAGATCACTGAGATATCAACAATCTAATTGGCCAGGTCGGCAAATATCAGGTGGGAGGTTTTCCGTTCAATAGAACGTTCCTTAATTTAAGAACTGAAATACACCTAGAGGGGGGGTGAATAGGTGAAAGTGCTAATCTAGTGAACTTAATGCAAACTAAGTGTGCTAAATGCGGAAGCTAAAACAATCTTACAAGAACACTTAGTACAATCCAACAAGTGTTGCCGAATTCCCCTTACGAGGCTCTGGACAAGCACCTCTTGATTCCCCTTGAATGGGTTGAGGTTGCTATATGAAGCTCTTGTTGGATGAGTATAAGTGTTGCACACACACAAGCAATCCAAGCATATACAATATATAACAATATGAATAATATGCAAGGTGCAAATGCAAGCAAGTATGAATATGCTCAATCCCACGCAAAAATATATGATGCAATGAATGAATGATGCTTGCACAAATATAAGAGAGTAGAGTTGAGAGTAATTGGATCAATCGCAAACACACAAATTTGTTTCGAGGTTCGAGCCCCTAGCTCTACTTCCCCGCCTACACCACCGTGTAGGATTTCTAATCCACTATAGGAGCCCCTAACTCCTCTCTCAACTTACAATGCCACCGAGGCAATACAACACACAATCCACCTCTACCGAAGAGGGATACGGCCCGTAGCCAACCACAACAAATGCCTCTCCTTAAGAGGCTCACAAACCAATCACCCGATCACCTCTACCGAAGAGGGATTCACAAATAAAAGGGTGTTTACAACAAGTGGTTCCAAAACCACAAACTCTCTTTTCTTTCTCTTTTCTTTCTTTCCACAAAAACAAAGATCCTAATAGTTTAGGATAGAAGATAGCTCAAGTGTGGAAACTAGGTGTTTTGGAAAACAAGCAACAAAGAAAAACACTTGGGAAATTTCTTGTAAAAGATAGAGAATGAATGCCAATACAAAAATCCCAAATTCCAATTTCTTTGATTTTTCCAAAACCCAAATCAATAAAGATGAGAAGTTAAAAGCACTAAAAACTCTTTTTAAAACTCTTTTAAACTCTACTGAAAACCAGAAATTTTTCTCTTAAAAACCTTAGCCAAAATCCCAAATGAATAGGGTATATATAGGCCAAACCAGAAAACTAGCCGTTAGGCTGATGTGGCAATTCTGACAGCCACCGGTCGACCGGCCCGGTCGACCGGCAACGGTCGAAAATATGACCGTTGGGGCTTCGGTCGACTGCCAGTCGACCGACCAACAAGGAGGAAACACAGTTTCCTTCTATCGGTCGACCGACCCAGTCGACCGAAAAGATACAGAGAGCAGACTCTCTATATCGGTCGACTGGGTCCGTGACCCGGTCGACCGACGGACATGCACAGCCTGTGCATATCCGGACACAGCAGCCGGTCGACTGTCCCGGTCGACCGGTCTGCCTGAAATACAGTTTTTCTGGGCAGATTTTTGAGATAGAAAATTTGTAAAAAATCTTTTAACACTTCTAAAAAATCCACAAAAAATATGTTTTATCATTTTACTTGAAAACTAAACTTGTGATAAAAATTTCAAGACATATATCAATCATATCAATTCATTTTTGTGTCTTGCCAATTTTATCATAAATAAAACTTGTATTTTTATCAAACTAGATTTTTCCAAAACATGAATAGGAATGTCAAAATAAGTTTGTTTATAAGTTAAACATGTATGTATAACTAGAAACCATCTACTATACATATAAATCATGAAAACTTGTTTTGATCCAACTATTCATAAAATCACACATTAAAACATAAAACGTGTGTGTTTGTGCACTTGAGCATATCAACTAAACTAAGCTTTACAAATGGATCTAAAACACACTAAACTAAACTAGGATACCTAAGTCTTCTCTTGATGATCTCCATCTTCAAGTAGACTTGCTCCCAAACGCGATCCACCGAGTGCAAAGGTATGATCTTTAAGCTTTGGCACCGGAATCACCATGATAAGCTTCCAAACACCTTGTTGAAGCTAATCACCAACACTAATATCCTGCTAATGATCTGAAACTTAGAAACACAAGAATATTAGTAAATATAACTACATGAGTTGATCATCATCAAAACTAGAGTGGAAGGCCATTGGGCCAACAATCTCCCCCTTTTTGATGATGACAAAACTCATGGAGTTATATATGCATGGATTAAAGTTAAGCTTCAAAGAAGCTCCCCCTTAACTCATGCATAAAAAATATTAAACAATATAAACATGTTATAGCTCTAGATACCAATGAAGTAAGACAAACTCTAAGCTCTAGATACCAATAACATAAACAACACATTCTTAATAAAACTTATTAAAACAAATACATGCATATAAAAGCCAAATTCTTCTCCCCCTTTTTGTCAATCATCAATAAAGGGGTAAAATTATAAAAACAAATTATTCTCCCCCTTTTTGTTCTAAATCAAGAACCAATAAAGGGTTAAACATCAAAACATTGATATCAATTAAAAATATGTCAATGAAGTGCATCTAGATACCAATAGAAATTCAACATGGATCAATAAATCGTATGTGAGATAGACATTCATGAAGAGGAAGACGTTAAGTTAGCTTCCCTACATATATGAATTACATGAAGAAAGGAAGACACGCCCTAATTCACATAACACAAAATACGTAATGCATAAAAAGAGATGTGAAGCTCTCCTTACACACGTGTATCTCATAAAGAAGAGTTGTCAAGCTCCTCAATATAGGATACACTCAACATGAATCTATACACATATAGGCAATGTAAGTCAAAACTATTGAAACTTTCATAAAAACAAAATTTTGGAATACCAATTAAAAATACTCAACATAAACATCTTGACATCATTAAGAGAAATATGTTCTTTTAAACACCTGATACCAATTTGAAAACTTTTGAGATCAATAATATTAAAATATAGTTTCAATTTTAACATAAAGCAAGGGAGTGAGAGTCAAATCCCAATTGAAAAGACAACATCAAATTTTCTCCCCCTTTATGAAATACCAACTAAAATAATGCATAGTCTTGATACCAATTTAAAGTAATCAATTTAAACACAATTGAAACTCAAGCACTAGCATAAACAAAAATATATGTATGAAAATTAGATACCGATTGACATTGATATTCTTGAAGGAGTAAGCATACATATACAAAACTTATATGAGTATACAAGAAGATCAAAATTGACACCAATTGAAAGAGTTCAATGATACCAATTGAAATAACAAGCATGGTATATCTCATATTACAAAGAAGAATTCGAACTAGTTAAAAATGGAAAGTTTTGTAAACTAGTACGAAATCCTTCAAGCAAGGAATAAAACAAGATTATTTTTCATAGAAATGAAAATCACATAATAATCATTCACTCTAATCAATAAAGCACAACTCATGAGAAACAAAACATGAATAAGGTAGTAATTACGAGTGTATAACTAACATGTGAAAATCAATTATGAAAAATATTTCATTAAGCTCTTTTAATTCCTTTAAACAATAATACTTATCTAAAACAAAAGATCATAGAACTACTTAATCTTCAAGGCATATGTATGTCTAGTATAAACTAAGGTATACATACATATCCAAAATACAAACGAGTCCACAAAGTATATGCATGAAGGCACGTGGCTCAAAAAGGAAAGTATATGTATAGGATTAGTTTGAACTAGATGGACATATACATGAAGTAAAACTTAAATATGAAAACACGAAAAACCAATTTTCATTAACTAATTTCATTTCAAGGTATATGTATAAATTGTCAACACAATAAGTATACATACATATCCTAAACACAATTGAGTCCATATATAAGGATTTGCATGAAGGGCAAAAGACTCAAGGATTATACATGTATATCTTAATGTTTTGGCAAAATAAACATATACACGAAATTAAAACTCATATAAATTAAAAAATATGAATACAAGTCTAAAATATATGAATCATCAAAACTAGACTATACTCATACAACTAATGGGAACAAATAAGCATTCAACCCAATCATATATAGATTTATTTGTGTCCCACTATATGTATAGGTATATAACTAGTCTTAATGAAGACTAATACTTAAACAAGTAATCAAATCATTAAGCACAAGACAAACACGAATATCATTTTGTTAAAACAAAACACATAAATTCATCAAAATTCTTTTATTTTGTGAACCAACTTCTAGGTATATGTATGATCCATCCAAATCTAACAATATGCATACATATCCCAACCATAAACGAGTCTATTAAAAATATTTGCATTGAAGGCAAAAGACTCATGGGTATACATGTATATTTATTAGGTTTGAATTTAAAATACATATACATGAAGTAGAATCATAAAAATAGGTATGACAAGTATAAATAAAGGAATCATCAAAACTAGCCTATACTTGTGCACATAGTGGGTACAAATGAGCATGAAGGGCAAAACATATATAAGTCAATTTGTTCTCACTAAGTGTACATGTATACATGCAAGTTTTGATAAAATCTACATTTAAACATGTATATACCACATGAAGCACAAAACACATATAAAACAACATGATACAACTAAAACATGAAACAAACGTTCATATGATCAATATGTATATGCATATGCATTAGATCTAGGATATACATATTAGATCAAAAGTGAGATCACACAAATATAAATCTATATTGAGCATGGGTGTCTCTAAACAACTAAGCATGTATATCACTAATCTAATGAACATGATATAACATAGTGAACATTAAACAATGACATGCTATAAAACAAATGATATGAACATGTAAACAATAATAAGGAGTTAGGAATTGTTACCAAAGCCTTAGAAGGCAACTTTCCTTGTCTCCAAAACATGGTGGTCCTTTCCACCAAATCTTCTCCCTTGAAAGTGATGCATCCAACAAGTATTCTTTAAGCATGGAACACATCCACTCCAAGGAGCCAACACTCTCACGTCATGTGAGAGCCCTCACCTACATCAAAAATTGGAGGGGTGGTCTTTGGTACCCATTGTCTTTTGGGTCCATGGGGGTTAGTCCCTTCTCTAACCCAAACATATTTCTTTGCTAAATTTGGAGTATTTAATCTATCATAGCAAAATTTAGCAAGATGGCCTTTTCGACCACAATGTGTACAAGTGTACACATGAGCATACATAGTGTTAGGATGGTGTCCGTGAGGAGCATGTGTATGCCGTGGAGGGTGTGCATGCATGAAGGATGGAACTTGTTTCTTTCGAAGCAAAGTTTCCAACCGTGTATGATTCATAGCACATTGGCTCATAGTGGAGCCCAAACAATCTACCTTCTTCTTAAGCATGGATATATCATTGTTAATCCTAGAAGAAGAGGTACATGCATTAGGTAGTCTAGATGATGAGGCTACACTAGCATGGCAAACATGTGCATCCATCTTATGTTGCAAAACAATATTTTTCTCTAAGCAAATATTTAAATCATTTGAAATGGAAATGATTTTATTTTTCAAAGCAACATTCTCTTTTAAAATAAAATCTACTTTTGAAGTCAAATTTTCATTTTTCTTCAAAAGAACATGGCAATCATTTTTATTTTTCAAAAGTTCATTTTCTTTAAGTGCAAGGTCAAGTTGAGATTTTAATGAATCCTTCTCATTAGCAATCTCCTCTTTCTCTTGCAAAACAATATCAAGTCTAGCAATCAAATTTTTGTTTTCATTATTAATGCCTAGACTTTTCTTTTTCAAAATGTTATACTTCTCAATTAATTTTTCACAAACTAATGAAAGTTCTTCATTCAAAGCATGGGGATCAATATAATCATTAGAAGAACTAGCACTATCATCACAATCTAATAGAGTTTCCGATTGTACCTCAAGGGAGTCATTCCCTTGGACCATGAAGCATTGGAAATCGGATTCTCCACTAGATTCCTCTTCCTTTTGGATTTGTTCTTGAAGCCCGGAGGTAGCGGTTGTGGTTGTCAATAAATTCCACACTACAAAAGCGGAATCAATATTAGAAACATGTAAAAGATAATCTTTAGGCAATGTGTTTCTAATAGCCTCTAGGGCTTGTGCATTGGCCCTTATATGAATGAGGTTACCAAGATAGCATTTCTTGGTAGCCGCAAGATAAACATGTAAACCTAGGGTTTGTAGGTAAATGGACATCCTAGTCTTCCAAACAAGAATGTTGGAAGCATCATACATAGGTGGGGTCATGAAGTCCATGGTAAACTATATGTGTGCAAATGAACAAATGCAAATGTAGATTAGCAAGCAAATGGATCACTCCTAGGATGTTAAGCCTTATATCAGGAGCACTAGCTCTGATACCAATTGAAATACACCTAGAGGGGGGGGTGAATAGGTGAAAGTGCTAATCTAGTGAACTTAATGCAAACTAAGTGTGCTAAATGCGGAAGCTAAAACAATCTTACAAGAACACTTAGTACAATCCAACAAGTGTTGCCGAATTCCCCTTACGAGGTTCTGGACAAGCACCTCTTGATTCCCCTTGAATGGGTTGAGGTTGCTATATGAAGCTCTTGTTGGATGAGTATAAGTGTTGCACACACACAAGCAATCCAAGCATATACAATATATAACAATATGAATAATATGCAAGGTGCAAATGCAAGCAAGTATGAATATGCTCAATCCCACGCAAAAATATATGATGCAATGAATGAATGATGCTTGCACAAATATAAGAGAGTAGAGTTGAGAGTAATTGGATCAATCGCAAACACACAAATTTGTTTCGAGGTTCGAGCCCCTAGCTCTACTTCCCCGCCTACACCACCGTGTAGGATTTCTAATCCACTATAGGAGCCCCTAACTCCTCTCTCAACTTACAATGCCACCGAGGCAATACAACACACAATCCACCTCTACCGAAGAGGGATACGGCCCGTAGCCAACCACAACAAATGCCTCTCCTTAAGAGGCTCACAAACCAATCACCCGATCACCTCTACCGAAGAGGGATTCACAAATAAAAGGGTGTTTACAACAAGTGGTTCCAAAACCACAAACTCTCTTTTCTTTCTCTTTTCTTTCTTTTCCACAAAAACAAAGATCCTAATAGTTTAGGATAGAAGATAGCTCAAGTGTGGAAACTAGGTGTTTTGGAAAACAAGCAACAAAGAAAAACACTTGGGAAATTTCTTGTAAAAGATAGAGAATGAATGCCAATACAAAAATCCCAAATTCCAATTTCTTTGATTTTTCCAAAACCCAAATCAATAAAGATGAGAAGTTAAAAGCACTAAAAACTCTTTTTAAAACTCTTTTAAACTCTACTGAAAACCAGAAATTTTTCTCTTAAAAACCTTAGCCAAAATCCCAAATGAATAGGGTATATATAGGCCAAACCAGAAAACTAGCCGTTAGGCTGATGTGGCAATTCTGACAGCCACCGGTCGACCGGCCCGGTCGACCGGCAACGGTCGAAAATATGACCGTTGGGGCTTCGGTCGACTGCCAGTCGACCGACCAACAAGGAGGAAACACAGTTTCCTTCTATCGGTCGACCGACCCAGTCGACCGAAAAGATACAGAGAGCAGACTCTCTATATCGGTCGACTGGGTCCGTGACCCGGTCGACCGACGGACATGCACAGCCTGTGCATATCCGGACACAGCAGCCGGTCGACTGTCCCGGTCGATCGGTCTGCCTGAAATACAGTTTTTCTGGGCAGATTTTTGAGATAGAAAATTTGTAAAAAATCTTTTAACACTTCTAAAAAATCCGCAAAAAATATGTTTTATCATTTTACTTGAAAACTAAACTTGTGATAAAAATTTCAAGACATATATCAATCATATCAATTCATTTTTGTGTCTTGCCAATTTTATCATAAATAAAACTTGTATTTTTATCAAACTAGATTTTTCCAAAACATGAATAGGAATGTCAAAATAAGTTTGTTTATAAGTTAAACATGTATGTATAACTAGAAACCATCTACTATACATATAAATCATGAAAACTTGTTTTGATCCAACTATTCATAAAATCACACATTAAAACATAAAACGTGTGTGTTTGTGCACTTGAGCATATCAACTAAACTAAGCTTTACAAATGGATCTAAAACACACTAAACTAAACTAGGATACCTAAGTCTTCTCTTGATGATCTCCATCTTCAAGTAGACTTGCTCCCAAACGCGATCCACCGAGTGCAAAGGTATGATCTTTAAGCTTTGGCACCGGAATCACCATGATAAGCTTCCAAACACCTTGTTGAAGCTAATCACCAACACTAATATCCTGCTAATGATCTGAAACTTAGAAACACAAGAATATTAGTAAATATAACTACATGAGTTGATCATCATCAAAACTAGAGTGGAAGGCCATTGGGCCAACAAGAACCACCTTTCAATTTCCTTCCTTGGTTAAAGCACCAATTAGACTGAATCTAAGTCAGTCTCGATATACTGTAAAGTATATCCCCTGTATAAAGGATTTAATCCACTTATACAGTATTTAGAGTGAGGTACGCTTAGAGCGAATCTCCTTAAGACAATTACGTCCCCCGCACCGGTGCTAACGGGATAATGGACACTGGTCTCCCAAGATACAACACTCTTTCACGGTATTTGGATAGCACTACCAAATCACCGTACGGTCGAACCTTAGTCAACCAGTACCTTCACAGGATCTTTGAAGCAGCGGTACAAGGACAAATTTCAAACGAATATTTGCCTTTACTCTCTGGAGGAGCACCACTGTTGAGGACGAAGGAAGGTTGAAGAATATTATTTCTTCAGAAGTACCAGATTCAGACAACAATTCTTATAAAAGAATCTGTTGAATTTTCTGATTCTTCTTTCAGAACAATTTGGCAGATTCTCCTTTTAGGAAGTCGCTTCGGATTCCCACTTCACGCTGGAAGTCGCGGATTCCCACTTCAGGCTGGAAATCGCTTTCACGCTGAAGCCCAGTTCAGAACTTAATTCAGAACATTAGAGAGAGAAAGAGAGAGATCTTTCTGTTTTTCGGTGTGTCTGAGAATGAACCTCTGGAGCGCTATTTATAGCGCTCCGGAAGGGTATTCTCGTCCGCCAAAAGTCAACATTTGCGACGGTTCGGACAGAACCGTCGCAACCGCCCAACCGCACGGTCGGTTTTCCGACAGCGGTTGGCGAACGGTTCGGATCCAGCGGATTGGGTAGTGGAGTGAAGCGGATCTGTTCGGCTCATACCCTGAGACCCGATTCAAAAAGAACCAGTCCAGGTAGGGAACCCGAACTCAGACCCAAGCCCGAGCCCGAGCCCGAGCCCGGCACCGGCTCCGGCCGGCCGGCCGCCGCCAGCGGCGGCGCGCGCGCACGCACGTGCGAGCATAGTTCCCTCCTTTTCGCGCGCGAAAACTCCAAGTACCCAAAGGGCACGCCCTTTGTTCTCAATTTTCTCTATTTATACACCATATGCTTCCATCCCATGGCCAATGTGGGACTAAATGCTTGTAGCTAACTTTAGTTCCATTTGGCTTTGAATTAGGCAATCTTTGAAATTGAATATCTCATTCATTCGAAGTCAGAATTGAACATGTGAATATACCACGTTCATCACCAATGGAAGGAGAACACACTCCAACCATCATCCAGTTGATTCGATCAACGGATCTCGCCATAATTCATCTCGAAGATTCACCTTCATATTCTTCAATTCCAACAAAAGTTGACCACAAAATTGATCGTAAAATAATATTAAAATAAATATTAATTAAGAAAAATAAAAATTGGACCGTAATTAAAATGCAAGTGAGATTTATATGAGAAAAAATTAACTGTTTTGTGCTACAACTTATTGCAAATGAGATTTACCTAATCACAAAATTAACTATAGCACTCTCGAAGTGAGGAAATAGTTATATAAAAGAGAAAAGAAAAAGAGGTTTTCTCATTTTTCTTTTCCGCTATTTGAATAGATAAGAAAGTGAGAAATGATACTTTCTCATTTTCTTACTTCCGCACACTTCTTAGAATCCAAACAACCCAACATGAAAATAGAGAAGGTCCACGAATAAATTAATATTTTATTGCTAAATTATTGCAAACATTTTTTTTGATTGAACTATTTAACACTTTTAATAGTTTTATATTTTATTTGTAGCAGGACTCAGAATTCCAAGCGTTTTCAGCCCATTTTGGGTTGAAAACAAAACTCATCTGCTGCTGGTGTTTTGCTTGTGTCAACAGTTCTTCTTAGCTTTCTGAATTCTCAAACCAAACACAAATACGAGGAAAAGAGATCAAAGTGTCTAATGAAACTCTTGTGTCTAATGAAACTCTTGTTTCCTTCACTCTCCATCAAAACAAACACGCCAGAGTGTTTGGTGTCGAGTGTTTTACATCTTTGTGGGGTATCCATGTATGTTAATTTTATGCCTCATACTTTTTTGTGTTTGAAAAATACTTGAATCATGTGACGTCGAAGCAGGTCAATATTTTTCGGAAAAATCATTTATTCCGTAAAAAAAAAAAAAGTTGAAATTGATTTCTTAGCAACTGAAGATGTGTATGATGCGATACTTGATGAGTTTATGGAACTACTTTGCTGATGCAATTGAAATATCTGATTTGAGCGGATAAAAAGAGCTGCTGCTTCGCTCGTTTTGAGTAAATATTTATTTACTAAGTGCCACGTTGAGCTGCTTCTGATTTGTACATACGACAAAATCAATCGTATTGTAAAGTCCAAGGTTAATCCTGCACATAAATAATCCCTCCTCTCCTCCCCCAGCTTTTGTGGAGAGCTTAAACGGGTCCATCTAATAAGTAGAACCCGATCCGGCCCGTTTCCCACTTTTTGGGGCACGAAATGTCTAGTGGGGATAGTGGAGGGCCTCTTTATTCTCCTGCGTGCATCTTTTTCTCTCTCATGTTTCCGAATTTCTCGCTGAAAATGATATGCAGTTTCTCCTTCCCCTATAAATGAATTAGACAAGGGCCTGCTGCTTCTTCATCATTCATCTTCCACACTGCTGCTGAGCATCTTTTCTCTATCTTTTGTTGCAAGAAATTGAAGCTTTTTAGGGCATTTTTATTGATTTCTTCAGTTACATTTTGTTGCTTATTTAGGGAAGCTTAGCTGGCTTGAGAGGAGGGTTTGTTGTTACTCGATCATTCATCATCTACAGCACCTGGTGAGTTTCTTGGATGTTTTTTCTTCCTCTTTTTTTTTTTTTTTTGATGGTTTTTGTTTGAAATGTCATCTCAAACTTGAGGGTTAAGAGGAGATCCTCCTCCTTTTTTTGTTTGTGACTGTTGTTATAGGGGTTAATTTGTATTGTGGTTGATTAATTTGATGCTGAAAGATTCTAAAAATTGTTGTTCTTGAGGAAAACCCAAAGTTTATTAATCAAAATCCGTTGATAAAAATAAAGAGTATAAGCGGCCTATTTATAGGCTTACAATAAATCATATTCTATCTATGAAAACTAAATTCAAAATAAATAAAAGAAAGTTTAAAATAAAGAAAGAGAAAAATCTATTGGAATCCTAATTTGAAACTCAAAATAAAATCCTAATCAGAATTACAAACCTGATACGTAATAGGGTTGTCCACAGCTGATGGGTGACGTCGACAGCCAAGGAAAAATTGACAGACCCTTACTTTCAGGAAAAGCCTGTCGACAATCTAAAAGAAGGGTTGCCGATTGGTCAAGTTATTTTGGCATGCTGTTTATCTTGCCTTGCTCTTTAGTCTTCTAAATCAGTTCCTCACTCTTTAAAAGAACTAGCCCTCGAGTTCCTATCACTTTGATTGCACCGGGATACAGGTGAAGACACCCTTTTCTTTGTAGATCTTGTAGTCGGTGGAATTAGTCTCAAGGCAATTCTTTTGTCCTTCTAAGTGAACACATATATATTCTCTCTTCCCTTGTGGGTAACGTCAACGTCATGTTGTCACAGTCTTCTCAAAAAAATATGGCACTTATTCATGTTGATAACATCACATGCAATAGAATCTTGGTAGAACTTTCTAATAGAAATAGGAACATAACATAGATCCGTTACCTTGATGCATGGGCTTTTCTTGATCCATTCAATGTCGGAGGGATGATGCGGTTTTGTCTCTAGCTTCAAGTGATCCACAAGTACTCTAGAGACAATGTTCTCGCAACTTCCATTGCCCATGAGAAGATTGCAGATCTTATCGTCGTCTGAACACCTTAAATAGAAGATTTGATGTTTTTGCGTGGTGTCGGGGATCTTCTAGCTGCAAAGCACTTTTTGAATAACACAAGCGACGGGATTGCCATGTTCTTCGACTAAATCAGAATCTTCCAGCTCTGTCTCTATCAGCACATCGTCTTCTTCTTCATAGTCGGCCATATTGACTTGTCTTCTCTTAGGACACTCATTGGACTTGTGTCCAGATTCACCACACCTGTACCACTTGCCAATTCCGGGCTTACAGTAAGGATTGTCTTTGCTCTTGGCAACTGCGGGGGTTGTTGTTGGTATCAATATAGAAGCCTTGGTGTTAGTTGTACTAGTGGTTGATCAGCCATCGTGGAGCTCACTGAACTTCCTCGCCTTCTGCGGGCTCTTAATTGACAATTGACACCTGAAAAGTTGAGCTTTGCTTTGTAGCCTCTCTATCTTCATGGCCTTATTATGGGCCTCATCAACAAAGAACACATCTTGGAGGGCTACACGCTCTTGAATGGTATACCTTAACCCGTTGACGTACTTCAAGGTTTGTTGCTCTTCCGTCATTGATATTTCGCACCACGATGTAAGGCGATAGAACTCCGTGTACACCACAACAGTTCTTGTGCCTTATCTGTATTGCTCAAATTGGTTGTAAAAAATTTGTTGATAATCGATTAGAAGGAATCTACCTTAAAGAAGTTGCTACATGCGCCTCCATGTCATTACTGGTGATTTTTCTTGGCGCCTCTTTGTGATTTGTAACTGGTCTCACTGTGCGGTTGCTCCTCAATGAGTTTTTTCGCCACGAACTTGACATGTTTTTCCTCAGAGACACAAGTCATATCTAACTTTTCAACTTCATAGACCCAATCCAAGAAGGATTCAATGTCAAGATTCCCACTGAAGGAAGAAATCTCGATCTTCATCCGGTACTCATTCGAACTTGGCTCTCCTCTTCTCCTATCTTTGTTAGAAAAAGGAATCCTCCTCTCCTGTTGAGATTTGGATTGGCCATCCGCTTTGGGCCTTGCCCGTAGGCTATCCTTCCATTATAAGCCTCATCTTCGGAGTCTTCTTTTGGATAGAAGGGGTTGTAAAACTCCTCGTTGGAAAGATCTTCATACGGGAAATTCCGTAGAGAATGTCTTGGAGGTGGTGATGGTTGTCGTCGTGGTGGTCGTTGGAGGAGAAATTGCTGTCGTGGAGGTTGTAGATGAGGGTTACCTGATGGAGGTGGAGGTGGTGGAAGATTGATTGATGAACGCCCATGCCCGCTTCGGTGCGTACCATCAGAAAGACTGCGATTATCGATCCAGAGAAATATCCTTTCAATGGCTTGGGCCATACGATCCAATGATGACTTGATGTTGCTGATATTTCCTTCAACAGCACCTATTCTGGTGGGAGAGGCTTGGTGGTTCGTCGTCGTCTCCAGCCATCATCGGAAAGTTTGTCGAAGTTCTGATAGTAATAGACGTAGGAAGCGGGGAAGACGAACGACGCCGGCTAGATCTCGTTTTAGCGCCCACGAACTCTCGCATCCCGAATATTGTCACTTGAATCCACGAGCCAAGATAAGCAACTCGAATCCACGAGCAATTTGAAAAAAAAAACCCCAAAGTTTATTAATCAAAATTCATTGATAAAAATAAAGAGTACAAAAGGCCTATTTATAGGCTTACAATAAATCCTATTCTACCTATGAAAACTCAAAATAAAAAAAAGAATGTTCAAATTAAGAAAGAGGAAAAATCTATTGGAATTCAAATTTGAAACTCAAAACAAAATCTTAATAGAATTAAAAACCTGATACGTAATAGGATTGTCGACAGCTGAATGATGTTGTAAGCAGCCAAAGAGAAAACTGACAGACCCTTACTTTCGGGAAAAGCCTGTCGACGGTCCAAAAGAAGGGCTGTTGACAGTTCACGTTATTTTAGATGATATTTGTCTTGCCTTGCTCTTTGGTCTCCTACATCAATTTTTTAGCTTGTGAATGTGGATTAAATCCCTTTGGTTACTTGAGAATGGCTCAGAAAGGGATTGTGCAAGAAATAGATTGTAATGAAACTGTCAAGACACTGAAAGGAATAAAAAACATTTAAGGGCTTTCATTTGATCCATACTCAATCCGAAAATTCTATCGGGTTAGAATTTCGATACGTGCCCTCCTATAAATTTGTGACTGGTTCGGGGTTGGTTTGTGTCCGGTTGGGGGCCAGATCAGGACTGGGTTAGCGCATAAAACTCCCAGACCTAATGCCCAGTAATATGCTGCTTTTCACCTGGACATCACTATTATCGGGCTAGTGTTCGATTTTAGCTATATTGGATACGATCAGTCCAATGGAGGTTTTGGTCGACACCTAGAAGTAGCACCTGAGTCTGAGTTTGATTTTACCCCGAGTTTTCTAATCGAAACAACCATTATGTATCATTATCATCTGCTGTTTTTTTTAAAAAGGCCTTGAAAGATTTACATTGTTAGCCCAAAACTCAAGAACTCAAAATTTTGGGCAGTGTTATTCTAACATGCCCAAGGAAAGGCCACAAAGCATCAGTGTCCTGATAATGACACGACTTCATGATAGAAATGTTCAAGTTACATTATTGGACAGCGAATTTATGTTCATCTTAATTTGTATCTAATTCTATGGCGTGTGATTTTATGTTAAATGTTGAACACCAAACTCGCTATTAGATTATAATCTAGATATAGCCTTCAGCTCAAATGAATGAGGAATGAAATTCTTTTTCCGGTAATGAATTTATACTTTGGATGTTATATTCCTTGCAGGAACTTCTTTGATGTTAGACAAAGATCGTTATGTCTAGTACAGAATTTTTGCTCTAGTTGTGATTAGCTTAGTGTTGAATTCAAAGGTTGTTGTTGAGCATATTCTATCAGAGGAAGTTAGATGACCCATCTTAGGTTCAAGGCACTGAAGATGGATATGGAAAGAGATTTGGAGAATTTACTTTAAACATCGACAAAGTGAATCTTTTCTGAATCTTAATCCAGTTTCTGTATATACGAAAGAGAATGGGTTCAATTGGAAATGGGAAAAGCACAAATGAAATTCATGAAGTATTAGGAACAGTTGTAGCACCAACTGCTTATAATGCCCAGAATGACATTCCTCTTTTGGTTGAGCACAAATTAGAAAATGAGGAAAGCACAAATGAAGTTCACGAAGAATTAGGAGCAGTTGCAGCTCCAACTTCTTACGGATCTCAGAATGATGTTCCTCTTTTGGTTAAGATAGAATATGGGAACATATTTTGGGATAAAGTGAAAAGACTCCATAGATCTATGAAATTTGGCTCTCCTAGCAGGTCACCTTCCACTTCATCCGAATTCGGGAGGGTTGCAGATGAAGAACAAGACATTACAAGTTCGGATTCTCCTCTCCCTAATCAAGGTTCCCCAAGACCGTCTCGAAAGAAAATCAACTGTGCATCTCTATGGCAGAAGTTTAAGCAATGGATAAGACATCCTCTGAATATGGTCCTTTTTGCTGGGATTAGTTTTCTTCTTACTTCAGGTGTTACTCTTTTCCTTCTTTCCACTGGAATGCTAGATGGTGTTTTTCCAAGAAAATCCGAACGTGACTCAATAAGCGAGGTCATTAATCAAATCATAAATGCAATATTCACTCTCTTGTGCCTCTGTCAACATCCAAAGTGGTTCTATCATCTTTCTCTTTTGTGTCGATGGCGATCAGAAGACATTCTCAAGCTCAGAGAAGTATACTGCAAAGATGGAACTGAGAAGCCTAATGAGCGGAAGCATATGTTGGTGATGGTGCTTCTTTTTCATGTGAATTGTTTTGCTCAATATGCTTATTGTGGCCTTACTGTAGGATACTCAAAGCCCAGACGACCTGCTCTAGCAGCTGGTCTATGTATCTCTGTTGCAATCAGTACACCAATTATTGCGAGGGTGTATGGAAGGCGTAGCCCTCTTGGAAAGAATTGTGACACTGAAAAGGATACAGAAGCACAAAGTCAGGTTACCTCGACCTAAATTCAGTTGAGAAGATATCACCTGAATTGGTAAGTGGTTTATTTGGTTTCTGTAATGTCTCTATCCTAGGTGTTAGTATTCTGCAGCTGAAGCATTTTTATTTCGAATATGTATCGGCTTGGGTTTGGGAACATTTATGTCCATATCGTGAATTTTTCTTGTATTTTGTCTGGCTCCCTTCTTCATCTTTAACCTGGCAGCTTCCGACATTGTTTGAGAGGATTCAGGGAATTCAGGGATCTCAGGCTTTGTTCTTTGTATATTTTGGCTTGTCATGTGATGGTTTTGGAGATGATGAGCTTTTAACCTACCCTGGATCTCCGCTGTGGTAACTGCGTTGACAGACTTCTTTTATTAGCTTTGTTGTGGTTCACATTCTCTTGCTCAGGAGGTAAGAACCGCAAATTATTATTGGTAGGTTTTAGAGAATAGACGGCTTAACTTTAAATGGGGATAACCTCTCACTTTAATATATGAAATAAAGAAGGAATTACAATACTAGCCTTATTTGCTATATACTCTAATACTCCTCTAGCTGGAGCATAAATATTAATTATACCTAGTTTGTTACAAAGACTAGAAAAAAATGTAAATAAAGTTTTTCTAAGTAAGAAATATTTTATTGCTAACGTTGATGTCAATGCTGAATCATTGATCTCGTTGCTGAAGTTGCCAATCAAATCAAACTGAATTTGAGTTAAATCGAACATTTATGCAAATAACGTGAAAAAAAATTAGTTATTCATCTCCTTGAATGCAATTAGAATTTTAGAGCCCAGTAGAAAGTTTTGATAGATTCTCAAACTCAATAAAAATAGAGGTTTTGAGAGATCTCAAACTCAATAGAATAAAAGATGCTTTTGGGAAATCATCAAATGAGAGACGAATAGGAACAAGGGTAGATCAAATCAATGACAATGGAAGAAGTATTAAGCGGCAGTTGCAATTGATGATGAAGATGAAGTTGGCTGATCATTTGCAGTGATGGCAGCAGGACAAAGTTGTAGGTGGAGTTGGTGAAGGCTTCTCGGGCTTTAGATGGTGGCAGCTAGGGTTTTACATCAAAAAAAAATTAATATGGGTACTATTCATCATGAACTATACCATAGTACTATTCATTTCAACATTTTTTTTGTGTAAATCTAGACTCAGATCACATAAGATATAATGAAAAGAAAGAAAAAGAAAAAGAAGATAAGGAGAGGTGTAGATGGGTGACGGATAGGATTTTAATGGTGTGTGGTTGATGGAGATGATGAAGGCGCAAGTGGTGATCGGAGAAGGATCACTCTAACATCATATTAGATCTTAGAGAATAGAGGGCTTACCTGAGTAGATGAAATATGGAGAGAATTACAATATTATCCTTACTTGTTTCTGATTGATATCATTTTGTTACACTTTTATTGATGGGAAAAGCGAACGGTTCAGATTTGACAAATTTAAGATTTTAGTTAATTTCAGATTTTAGTAGATTTGCCAAGATTTAGGGTTTAATTGAGTTTATTTTGATAGATTTGATTGAAATTTGATGTTATCAATAATTGCACGTATAATGCACATATTGTAGGCTATATATAGCCATGTAGCAGATTTTGAGATTTAACTATTATTATTATGAAAATTTTATTAAGCTATTTACTTTGGTATTGGTTCGAATCCTTTGGATTGAATCATAAACGGTGAAGTCAAGATCTGGGTTGCGCTCCGTAATCATATTCAACTCCTAAATCTACTGTTCTTCTCCAATTCTACACAATTCTTACTACAAATCTTAAATTCCCCTCCGTCCCACATCAGTTTGGTTCAAAGTCGAATTCCTACTCATTTCTCTACCACAAAATCCAAAAAACAAATTCTAAAGAAAAAGGAAAAAAACAATGAGACACTGTTTCGTGAACAGTAACCCAGCGTCAGTATTCATCTTCTTCTTCGATACCCAACGACGCCACCTCCCATCTCGTTGACTACGGCTGCCACTGCCACCTTCATCGCCGACCTCCCCTGCTCACCACCACGCCTCCACGATTGTGCCAGCAACCCATCAACGACAAGATCTTATCGCCGTTAAGATCTAAACACCGACTTTCTAACTTCACCGGGGTTCCCCGCCCCTCCTCCACCTTCAAAGCCCCAGGTCTGCCCTCGTGGACGCCCAGATCTCATCGCTGACCTCCCTCCTCTTCTCCAACGCCACAGTTCGAAGCCGCCATCAACCCCTTCCGAGCCCCTACGAAGTTTGTCGGTCCTTCCCTAAGTCGTCGGCAAGCCCCCGCTCCAGATCCAGCCTCGAGGACCTCCACTGCGGCTCTAGCATCATCTTTGGCGCCGTCTCTCCTCTGACCGCCTCCGAACTTCGCCGATCTTCGCCGATTTTCCTCCACCATCGCAGCGACACCACCACCTACTCGTCGGAGCTCCATCGCCAGTCTCCCACCCTCGTCGAGGCCCCCAGGCCTCATCGCCGCTCCAGATCGGAGCTTGACCGCCCTCGTCAGAGCCTCGTTGGACCCTAGAGCGCCGCCGCCTTCATCCCCCTGCAACGATCGAGAGAAGGAGAGAGGATAATTGGGTTGTGGGTTTGAAATCTCAAACCCCTCAATTTAATCCGACCTCTGACGGGTTTAGTTGAAAACCGTTTCAATTTGGGTTAACCCGACCAACTCCATTTCAAACCTAACCCGACCTAGTCCACCTGACCGAGTCAACTCCCCTGGTCCAACTGAGTTAGTAGCGAGCTGACTCACTGAACGAGTCAACTCAGTGAAAAGCAGTTGCAACACAGTCTCAATCAAGAACCAATTTTTCGCCCATTCGTAGTCTGTTTCGAGCTTTGTTTGAAGCATTGGGTGCGTGATTGAGTTTGCGGAGCCACTGAGAAGATTTTACAATTTTTGAGGAGCAGATCAGATCTCCAAGAGCTCCTCCTATTTGGTGCTGGTATTGTCCTGCATGGAAGACGTCACATTTCCAGATCGCATTGAGTCCATTTCGAGCCGTTAAAATTCTTAGATAACTTTTGATCTTTATGCACTAAATTTTCTACATGAGTTTTTACTTCTGCGGTAAATACATATACTGATGGTGATTGAAAAAAGGTGGCACGATTGAATGGGATATGTATGCGGCTCTGTTATATTTTTGGGATTCTCATGATGGGTATGAGAAGTGAGAAAATAATCTTAAAAAATTCTTCAGTTATTTCTCCTTGACATCTGAGTAGAAGTGCCACTATTGCCCAAATGGAACTGTTTGGACAGGCTTATTAGTGGTGGAACGACAGTTATATTGACAATCAATGTTGTTTTGTCTTGCAAGATCATCTTCGTAGTTTGTATGCCCACAACTTCTTTATGCATCTGAGGCAGACTACAATGATCCCAATATTGAGCCCAAACCCTAGTCTGAGAGCCGATCATTCGTCAATATTTGCATTGAGTTCCTAGATGAGATCCGAAAACTTGTGCAAGACAAACTGTGAAGGTTGATGAGCTAGATGGGCTTTCAGTCCTTGTCGAGCTTGTTATTCTTGAGGAGTCAGGGCCAGAAGGTGTTGCTGAGTTAGAGCTCGTAGCAGAGCCAGAGCTAGAAATGAAAAAACCAGAATCAGAAGTAAAAGAAGCAGAAGAGGAAGAGCTTCTTATTGAGACTCTTGTAGATCTTCCTACAGCCCCTACCATGAAGCGATTGTCATCCTCGTCAACTTTGAGGATTCCAATGTCCCTGAGATCGCTTAACTTGTACAATCCTTTTTAGATCTTTTTACAGGAGACAGAGTCACAGCAGATTATGCTATTCATGGTGCGAAGTACAGTTTATTCGGTTCTTACTCAGGAGAATGTGCCTCTGTCTGCTAACTGTGCATTGCTCAAGTTGCCATCTTTTAAAGCAGATCTATCATGGAAGCCAGTTCCACCTCCACTACTTTGGCTCAAGCATAATACATCAGTGATGATTTTTCGACCACCACCTTGGCCCGATTGAAGATTTGTGATGTGATTCAATCCGGTTGTGCTTGCTTTACTGATTACCACTACATTCACCAGAGATGAATGCTATCAAGTCGGGGAGAATGATGGGGAAAGCGAACGGTCCAAATTTGGAAGATTTAAGATTTAATTGAGCTTATTTGGGTAGATTTGATTGAGATTTGATGTTATCAATAATTGCACGTATAATGCACGTATTGTAGACTATATATAGCCATGTAGTGGATTTTGAGATTTAACTATTATTATTATGAAAATTTTGTTAAGCTATTTACTTTGGCATTGGTTCAAATCCCCTTGGGTTGAATCATAGGCGGTGAAGGAAAGATCTAGGTTGCGATTCGTGATCATATCCAACTCCCAAATTCACTGTTCTTTCCCAATTTCACAAAATTCCCATCACAAACCCTAAATCCCCCTCCATCCCACATCATTTATACTCTTATTTATCTGTTTTTTATTCATAAATAATATTGTTCAGGTATTTTTAATGTTTTGTGCAAAAATTAGATTTTGAATAAAGAATAAAGAAAAGAAACCCAAAAAATAGACTTTTACAAGCCCAAAACTCAAAGCACAATTGCAACAACTCAGATCCAAATCTACATAAGAGTAAATCAAGCAGTTAAAAAGAAAATCAATTCAAAATTCTGGGGTTAAGGGGACACAATATTTTATAGAAAATTGTAGAAGCTCTTGATTTTTCTTGTTGTTCTTTAAGATCCAAGCGATGTTTTTCAAGTTCATGTTTGTATGTTTTTTCAATTAATAAAATTCTTTATTTTTAGTTGATCAATTTATGTTCTTTTTTATGAGTTCATTTTGCTATTGCATTTATGTTGTTCTTAATTTAATTATGAGTAGCTAAATCTTAAAAAATATTTAGGTTAAGTGAAATTAGATTAGTAACTTGTTAACTTATCTAGATCTCTTTATTTTATACTTTAATGAAAATTAACACAAGATTATGCTAGGTTTAAAATAAGATAATTCTTATTTAATCAAAGATTTTATAGACTATATATTGTTAAATAATAACTTATGTTTAAGATTGAAAATTTAGGATTATCATGTTTAGATCTAATTAATTATGATTTATATTTCTTATAGTTGTTAATTTAATCTAAATTAATAGGTTATTATATAACCATGTATAACCTATGCTTTAAGTAAATAAATTGATAATTATAAAGATGATTCTTATAGAGATCTGGTTATTTTTCATGTTATTAATCTAGTGGATTCAGACCTAAATGTTTGTTCTTTTTTAAATTATTAGAAATCTTTAAAACAGTAAATATTTTTTTTCTTTATTTCTCAAATCGCCTAAATGAGATTATTAAACTAGAGATAACCATTTTTCTTGGGGATTCGACGCAAAGTACTACGATTAGACACCGTACGCGATAATACATTAAAATTCACATCAGCTACAAACTCTAATAATTATGATGTAGTCAAACTCATGTATACTTTACTCTTTGTCTACAATATATTAGAATCTTTTAACTTAAAATCTTCTTCCATAAAATAATATTGATGTGATTATTATCTTTTTTATGTTTTCCATTTCTAGGAGATTTTGTGCCAAACTGGCATGTAGATCTTTAGTAGCATTTAGAATTGTGTTGCACCACTATCCTTGTTTGAGCATTACATATAACCCAACCCGCGCACAATCTTATTGCAGAGAAAACACAATTATTGATGTTTATCCAGATTGTCGAAATGTTCAATCGTTATTTCGAAATAGTGAACAGAGAGAGCACTAGAAAGAAAATCCAAAGTTTCACCAGTGTCATACAAAAAATTCAGTTATTGAGCAGGTTCCTTTCAAAAATAATGTGCAAACCATATTTGAAAATCAGAATGTTCTGCCAAAAGTCAAGTGTGCTCCCACAATTTACAATTGGAAGGTGATTAGAAACCATCCAAACAAGTCCATATCATTACTATCTATTAGAAGCCAATCTAAGAAAACCAAAATAACATATCAAATGGATTACGATACATGAATTTTAAAAAATGCTATGTTTATAGCGAGAAAGGTCCACTAACGTTGATATGGATATTTGTCGAACTTTCTTGGAACTTACTATGACCCAAATAGAAAACTTCTAATTAGAGTTTTGAATGTAATGATATTTAACTATCTATCCTTCTTTTCTTTTCCAATATGAGTACAGTGTCCCACCTCTTGATGTTTCTTCAATTTCTTTGTTAACATGAGTGCTTGTGAGTTATTATCTGGGAAGATAACAATCGGAGAGCGTGAACGTGGGACATCAACTGCCTTACACTAGTATGTATGTCTTGAAACTTGTCTCGCAGATCACTTGCGCCTATGCTCTTATCCACCAAGTCATGGAGCATGGTACTATGATGCTCGCTTTTCATCGTTTGCTCTTACATCATATGTAGAAAAAGGCCTAATTTTGATGTATATTTTGCTAATAGCCTTTGAACCCATTTGCTCTAACGGGGAAACCTCTATGAGAGGCTTGGTCCAATCATAGTTAATTATTTCTTTTCTTTTCCAATATGGGGCGAAAAGTCTCACGTCTTGTTTTTATTAACATGAGTGTTTGTGAGTCAGATTTGGTCACAAGTTAACATTGTTTTCCAAATCTCACCTTTCAAAGAAATATCACCCTATGGCATAGAGTACTGAGACCATACATGCATACAGGCAGGCAAGCGCGCATGCGCGCCCGCACACACAAATCCAAGTGCAATCTGGGCATCAGTAGTTACCATGGTAGTAAACCCCATCAGACATATTCATAGAAGAATCACATTTGAGACGCATATTCTCCTTGTTTAGCCTTTCTCTTACTAAACAAATAAAAATAACGACAATCTTTGTGTAAATTTGTGCAAATTATCCCAGGAATGATCGTAGTAGGACTTACTATATATTCAAAAGTTTCTAAAGCCTAACTAACTTTGACGTTTAATTTGGTAATCTCTCAACTAAACTGCCCGAGCATCATCTTGATCCACCAAGTATGATTTGGAAAATATAATGCCATCATCTTCTCTGGAAGCATTGTGATGTTTTGAGATAAGCAGACTGGTCAACTTCTCTATGTTCCATCTTCCCAGAATTATCAGTACCTGGAAGTGACAGTGACCATAGTTGAATCTTTCAACAACTAGAATCTCTGCATTCCTCCTCCCTGTCGAAAAAGGTGGCACTGGATTCAGACTGCGCAATGTCAGACGACAACCCCGTCAAGCTCCAGGACCTGATGCTCCACTTCCCCCGTCGATGACCATGCTCAAGGAATTCGGCCCTCCATAAGAGTCAGTAACTTGAATCTTGTATTTTTTAGCTGTTTCTTGTTGTGTGGCCGCGTGTGTGTGTATAAGATGGGTGGCTACTGCAAATTCATAATTTTAGTCTGCAGGTAGGTTACGAAGACAGTGAATGCGATTCATAAGAGGATTGTTGGTAGTTTTGTGCACGAGGAAAAGATGTTGCAGTTGTCAGCTAGAGGAGAACAGAGTTGGTTGTTTTGGTATTTTCTCTTGGTGTATAGATCAATCCCTTATTTATTTATATTCTTTTTGTTTTCAGAGGGGCATCTTCTTGGTTAATTTGTGGTTATTTTCTGAATTTGTTTTATTTGGCTTGCTGTAATCTTTTGTAATCGTGGTTGCTTGAAGGATGCAAAATCTTGGCTGACCTTCCTTGAGGACAGTTTCATTGAATCAAAAGCACATGTAAGAGCAACATATGGTTTGAATGCCAAGTCTCACATATACAAAGTTCAACATTTGTTGTGTTTTTCTCCTTATCTCGTTTGACTAAATATTATGGACATAACAAATCATTGTATAATATTTTCCATTTTGTGTGTAATAAATAAAAACAGTTTATCTGCGTATTTGGATATTTCTGCTGTGTTGACAGGAGAAAGAGACAGAGAAGTGGCTTTTCTTAGAAACTTTTCATATTCCCTTTTTTTTTTTACATCTTTCTTTTACACAATCATTTTTTCACTTTCAAAGTGTTACATACAGTTAATTTTGTGACTATATAAATCTCATTGGTAATAAGTTGCAACTCAAAGTAGTTAATTTTGTGGTCATGTAAATCTCATTTACAGTCTAAGTATAGTCTAATTTTTTTCATAATTAATACTTATTTTAATATTAATTTGCGGTAAATTTTGTAGTCAACTTTTCACTTCCGATTTCATGTTATCAATCAAACACCGAAAAAGATATTACACTTTTTTCAATTACACTTCTCAACTACTATCCAAACACTCAGAAAAAACATAAATTCTTATTTTCTAAAAGCAAAAGAATTCTATTTTTCACTTTCTCACTTTCACTCACTCCCCGGAATCCAAACTGCCCCTTAGATGCGTATTATTAAATGCTCTGACATGATAGAAAGACATGTTAAACAAAAGACAATAATTGTTAGTTATTATGAGAATTTATAAAGAAGTTGTTGGAGTTGGGGTGGGCCGGCTCGATCTTGGAGCCGGACCCGTTCCGAGCCCGACTCGACACCAAGCTGAGCCCTTGGGCCGGTCCTAGTCTAAGTCAAGGTAGGATTAGGGTATTGATATATCATGGCTGCTCGATCTCGATCGATCAAGAATCAAGATTGAAGAGGATCAGTTTCCTATTGTGGATAAGAAATTGATATTTTCTAAGTCAATCCTTTCCTTTTTCTTATGCAATCAATGTTGTTCCTCCTTCTTGAAGCCACCAATTCCTACTCTTAAAACTTGCTTGGTTGTAGTAAGTGATCGTAAGTCATAAGTGGTAACTTTTTAACAGTTGTAAATGAGTTATATGCAAGTAAGTTTGACGGTGTTTGGATAGTAATTTAAAGTTGTAAGTGAGAAATTGTATTGTGTTTTACGATATTTGGTTGTCGTAAATTTAAAAATATTAAAAGAATGTCAATGAGTATTAAAAATAATAAATATTAAAAATATTAAATAATTAAAAATTAAATTACATATATTAAAAATATAATATATTAAAATTTAAAATTTAAAAATAGTCAATATTAAAAATTAAATGTATTAAGTATTAAAATATTAAAAAAATAATCTTATAATAAAAACTGATTAAATTTATATTAAATATTACTAATCTATAAATAAAATAAGAATTAAATTAAGTGGAATACATTATATTAATCTGGTAATAAAAAAATAATATTAAAAATTACTAATAAAAAGTTTAATCTAATAATTACATTTAATCTAATAATTAAAAATTCTAATAATTTTAAAAAAATAATCTAATAAACAAACTTTAATCTATTTACAATTAACTCTCTACAATACAGATTTGCATGACACAAAATTAACTGTTTGTTTTGTTAGTCGGTTATAAGTGAGATCTGCATGGCCATAAAATTAACTGTTTTGTGCTGTAAGTGGGTGAGATTTGCATGACCACAAAATTAACTGTTTGTATTGCAAGTGGATCGTAAGTGGGATGCAAGTGCATTTTATGACTTACGGCCTAAACAAACACTGTAAGTCGTAAGTCGCAATTGTCACTTGCGACAGATTTTTATGCTAAAACAAACACGCAGTGTATAATCAGTCCCACGTGGGTTGTAAATAATAAAGAGGCCGCTTGTCTGATTCCGCCCATAGTGTTCTCCACTATTGAGACTGAATATGACTTGGAATACCCTTTTATAATCAAAATATGTTTTCGCTATTAAGATTTACATTGCATAGCAGAGATAGACTTACAACTTTCGAAAAGATTTAGGCATGATCTTTCTCACTTAAATTCAATACTACGACATTTAAATACAAAATTCACTCCATTGAAATTGATCTACATTATTTAAAATAACTAACAATTGAAAATCAAGCAATTTGTAGTTTTCTTGTACATGAATCAAGCAGACACAAAATAAACGACAGAAAGTAGCATAATAATTAGATCTATGACTTTATACATACAAATTCTTGATCTGATTCTTTGATCATTATCTAAACAGTTAAAAACTCTCACATACTAACTTTATTAGGTTTCAAATATTCTACATTGTTAAACCAACCACCTCACCGTATCGACAGTTCATTTTGCGCATACTTGATGAATAAACAAAAAATATTCAAAAAGTTTAAATTTTTATTTTTAAATACTTTTAACATTGTAGATCAATTTCAATGGTGTGGATCTTCAATTTGAATCACCTGAAATTAAATCTGAATGAGAAAAATTCATCTTCATCTCTTTCTCATTTGCAAAGGATCCAAGTCTATCTCTCGTTTACCATGCATGTTTGTAGATCTAGATAAAGTCAATATCAAAATAAAACAAAATATTTATGAAATAGCTCATGTATTTCTTAGAAATCATAAGTATACTTTTATTTTTAGTGTATACGCATTTACACGCGCAAAAAGGCTAATAAGAAGGAAAAAAAATTGACACTGAATACGATTCTCATGAGAGGGATCCCGGCTGATGAGTTCAAGACAAACGAACATGTCGAGTCGACTCCGCTGCAACGTTGGGTGTAGGAATTCCCACACCCAGCCGATAGCTAGACGACACGTGTCCACCACAGGTTGCGAAACAAAATGGGCTTTTTAAAAAAAAATCCCGACTGTTTTCTGGGGGATAATTGTTTTTGGATTAACAATTCTAACTAACTTTCTCTCCATCCTGTCATCCCAAAGCATGCTCTCCACGTATGACTAATTATGCACGAACCTCTCTCTGACAGAGTCTAACTTCCCGGCACCGAGGGTGCCACGTAATCTCAGTTCACTGGGGCCCCACGTTGACACTCTAGGTAAGTTTTTGGTGTGAAAACGCTGCTGATTTATTGGACCACACATGGACAGAGCGTGATGCATGTCATTACTTTGATACCAGTTTTCGTAAAATTCAATGCGAGGAATTGGGTTCCTGACACGTGGCACGATCGGTCCCATGGGTTGTGAAAGCTGTGATTTTGAATTGAACAGAGACCCTCTAGAAGGGGCATCTGTTCAGTGCGTTGCCCAAAATTTCCGGTTCTGTTCAAAAATCAAAAGGCAGAGGTCTCTTTATTCTGTTTCTTCTCTTTCTTTTCTCACTGCACGAGCTTTGAAGTTTTCGCCCCTTTGGGGGGGCAAAAAAATTTAAAGGAAATAAAGTGGAAAATAAGGTTAAAAATTCTCAGAGAAATCATTCTCCTTTCATCCGGGTCCATTTTTTGTAGTAAGTTGAGGAGCTAGGCCTGCTGGTTAGTATCTTTTCTCTTTTCTGGGTTTCAAGAATTGAAACATTTTTGGATGTATTTTGGTGCTTTTTTGAGGGGTTTTCTTAATTTCTTTTTCAGTTGAAACACGTGGGGAATTTCCCCGTATTTGTTTGTGTATTATTGTTTTATATGTGGGTTAATTTGCGCCACGGGTTTAAATGATTTTGTTAGAATTCAATTATATAGTTAGCCTATAAACGTGAATTAAATCATTTTTATGACTGGATTGTGCAAGAAATTGTGTGTGCATAGTGGAATTAAGATACAAGAAGGAACCAGAAACATTGGGGAATTAATAATGTTCAGCATTCTGTCTTCCATCTAATCAATACTTGTTATCTCTGTGTAAATTGTGAGAGGCCATAAAATCTCTTCAATGTAGCAAATATCCACTTCATAATGCATTCAGAGACTTGAGAACATAATAGAAGCAGCTCGAAATATCCACTGGAATTAATACTTTGCAAGGAGTGAAGAAGAAACCCATGTAGAGAACACTATAGCCCTCTTTGTTGCAGAAGAGCCTCAATTTTGCCAAATGTTATGATGCCTACCAAGCAAGAAATGAGAAGCACTGCAGGAAAGAAAAGTGCACAAGGTTCAGATAGTTCAGAAAACAAATGGCTCATGTTTTTTTCTGGCCCATGCTCACAGGCAAAGATAAAGAGACAGCTTCCACTATCTCAAATGTGAATATAACAGGCAAAAATAGCCCGTCCAAGGAAACCTAATCATTGAATCTTAGAACTCGTTTGCTTAGAACCCTCAAAACCCCTTGGGGATATTTATCCAAGTTTCCAAACATATGCCCAGAATATCACTGTATGAAATTATGATGACAACTCAGTTGATGAATTGGTTAGGTTGATCAGTACATCTTGCCTAACAACCACTTTGGAGAGATGGTGATGTTGAGATATTAAGTTGTTAAACTTCCTTCAACCGACTGTAACACCTATCACTCTCTGTTTTGTTTTCAGTTTAGTTTCTCAATGCATGGATCTAACATTGTTGAACCTTGAGACTCATCCAAATGGTTGATTAACCTGATACACTGGTCAATTGATTTGATTACTATCATGCCGTAACTGAATCACCCGGAGGCTCGCACATTGTTAACACCAGACAAGTCCAGGGAATGAATCAATTTGCATTAAGGAATGGGCTTCATCATCATTCCAGTTGGATTACAGTGGTGCATTTCTTCGACTAAAACATCATTTAGGCTTTAGCTCTTTAATGAAATGGTGCCTGACAATGATATGATATGTCCAAGAGTCCGAGTGTCCGAAACGTCAAAACCCTATGTGATGGGGACATCACACCGACTCCTTTTCGCACGTAACGGCCTATCTTTGATTGTGGTTTTGAGTTATGATTAGTTGTGATCTTTCTTTAATTTTTGGATGATTGTTTAGTCCATGTGTCGTAGTTGGCGTTGGTTTCATTTGAGTTAATTGGACTCCGTTTTAGTCAGTTTTTAGAGTCTTGATTGAGTGTAGTTGGTTATGTCTTACTTTAAACTTGTATTGATTTTGAGTTTCTAGTGTTTATTCTCATATCGAGTATGATGAGAAACTTCTCTTTGTAGGAGTCTATTTAAGATGCTCAATTCAGTGAATAAGATAATGAATGATTGATTAAAAAATCTTTGCTATTGATATTAATTTGATCTCTTTTTATTAAGTCAACTTGTGGTAAAGCCAAGGACCGGGTTGCGATCCGAGTTCATATCTTCAATCGAAATTTTAGTTTGATCCCACATCAAATTGGTATTAGAGCTAAATTTTCTGAATCTCCCTTTCCCTTCCACAAAATTTCTATAGCCTAGTTACAAATTTCCCCATTTATTCTCCTCTATAGGTTAAAAAAATAAAAATAAAAAAATGAAAATTCTCAAACAACACTATACATCTTCCCCCCTCTTTCACCAGACACTCAGAAACCCTAACCCTAGGGTCCCACCGCCACCTTCGCCGCCTCAGTCAACTTCAGCCTTGTCGTCGCCCTCCAGCCGATGACGACTCCCCAGCACCCCGACGAGATCGACAACACCCTCTCAAAGCTGACGATGACGTCTGTCTCCACCGACGATGTCATCTGCCTCCACCACCATCATCATCTGTCGTCGCTGTTGAAAGTACACCTAGAGGGGGGTGAATAGGTGTAAGGCTAATCTATGACAAATAATGCGGAATTTAAAAACTAATTGCAACACACTTAGTGTAACCAAAGAGTGTAGCCGCATTCCCGGTGAAGGGCTCTGGACTAACTCCTCTAAATTCCTCTAAATAAGAGTTGAGGTGCTATGTAAAGCTCTCTTGGTTCAACGCAAGTGAGGCATACACACAATCAATACTAAGCATATAAATATGAATGAACAATATGAATCAATGCAAGGCACAATATAAAAGAGAGAGAATTAGAGAAAGTGGATCAAACGCAAACAGAAAGATATGTTTCGATGTTCGAGCACCCAGCTCTACGTCCCCGCCTTCACACAGAAGGATTTTCATTAACTCGTCTACACAGGACTTCCCACACAGGGAATCTCCACTGAGGATTTTGGGCAAATATAATTTGGGAGTACACAACTCCTCTCTCAAACAATACAACCTCTCACTAGAGGCAAGGCACAAAAATAAATCACCTCTACACTTAGAGGGATAAGCACTTAGCCAAACAACAAATCAACCTCTCACTAGAGGGATTAGGCTCAAAGCCAACACCAACAACAATCACCTCACACTTGAGGGATTACAACACAACCTCCACAATCACCTCTCACTAGAACACAATCACCTCTCACTAGAGGGATGTCACAAAGTAAGGAGGGTTACAACTTGGTGGTCTCTCTCAACCACAAACCAATTTTCCCACAAAAATAGATCCTAATAGATAAGATAGATAGATAGCTCAAGTGTGAGAAATCAAGGTGTTAGAAATCAAATCACAAAGACAAATACTTGAGAAAACAACTAGAATTTGATAGAAATGAAGAACAAAATAAATATCCCAAATCTCTAATTTTCTTTGCTTTTTTCAACCCTTGAAAACAAATGAAAGATAAATCTTTTTGGCTTAAAAACTCTTTTGAAAACTTGTATATAAACACTAGAAAGAATGAGAATTTTTGCTCTTAGAAAACTTAGCTAAAACAACCAAGGATATGGGGTATTTATAGGCCCAATCCAAATCTGCCTGTTGGCAGGAGGCAAGGGCATTTTTGCCCTTCCGATCGACCGGCCAACGGTCAAATTTATGACCGTTGAGCGCACCGGTCGACCGCCCGGTCGACCGGGACTGGATCCAGAGCCGGTCGACCGCTCGGTCGACCGGAGCTGGATACAGAGAGCAGAGCTCTCTGCCGGTCGACCGGTCCGTCGACCGGGGCCTTTTCCAGAGAGCAGAAACTCTCTGGCGGTCGACCGACTCGGTCGACTGGCCCGCCAGCCTGGCTGCGTGCACGTCATGTGCACGTCGGTCCTGCCTCGGTCGACCGGCAGACAGCCAGTCCAGCCATTATAGGATTTAAAAATTTGAGTTTTTATCTTCTATTAAATCCCATAAAATCATATAAATTCCATAAAAATCAGTTCTTATTAGGTCTTTGAAATACAAATATGTGTGACAAAAATTCGACACATATTACAAACTATTTGAACCATTTTTGTGTTCTTGAAAATTTGTCTTAAACCAAAAACTGCATTTTTCAAAACTTGAATTTTTGAAATGGAAATTTGTTTTCTCCAAAACACATGTAAACATAAAAACATGATATTGAAACAACTTTGAAACATATTGTATATGGATAAAATCCAATATACATGAAAGGTATTATATCTATGTTTTTGACTTGAAATCCAAAAATAAGTTTTGTTTAAATACAAAACTCCAAACACATGAATAGGCTTATCAAAATAAGTTTTTCTAATTAGATGAAGCACATATGTATATATATCAAATCTAATATACATTAAACTATGTAAACTTGTTTTGATCTTATCTATTCATGAAAACCAAGATCGGTTAAACCGAAAAACCAAAACATGAAACTTGTGTGTGTATTGTGAACTTGAGCATATCAACACTATATACCTTTACACAAGATCTAAACAAACTCTTAAACTAAACAAACCGATGTCTTCTTGTCTCCAAGCCGACTCGATCCAAACGTGATCCCCCGAGCTTGACTTCAACTGAGTGCTAGATGTGAACTTGACGCTCGAGCTCTTAAATCACCATGTGAAAGCTTCAAAACACCTTTGTTGAAGCTAATCACCTACTAATATCTTGATCAAATATCTGAAACTAAATATTACAAGATTATTAGTAAACTATAACTACATGAGTTAATCATCATCAAAACTAGAGTGAAGGGCCTCTGGGCCAACAGCTACTACCTTGTTAAACCCCGCAACGTCGTCAAGTCCACGCCTCACTCGTCGGTCGCCACAGCCTCTGCCAACACCTCCAACATCACTTTGCATCTCCAGACTAGGTTGAAAACACTGCCACAGCCTCTGCCATCTCGCCTATGGTTCAAAGTTACGGTCTCGGCCGTCAACTCGGCGGGCGCTGAGATGGATCGGTCTCGGGCGAAACGCGCAAAATGCTACATAGAAAGCTCAAAAAATTCTGAAAAAATCACGACAAATCTTAAAAATATATGGACATTAATATGCATGTATCGCGTGTCCAAAACATATCACCGAGCACACTAAACATATAGTGAAAGTATAAACGCACTCGTCGTCGGTAGAAGCATATCAAAATACATGCACAATATAGTAAATTGCACAAAATACATTCATAAATACATGGTAATCTAGTCTTTTTTACATTGAATTGCGATGAGGTACAAAATTATTATCGTAATCATCTCTGCGATAAGTAGATAAACCGACACTAGTATTCGTAGATCTCTCAGGTTGTGGTTTGTAGCCATAGCCATATCTCACATCATAATGTTGGCCTGATGTGAAACCTAATCCATGCATATGACCTTCAAGACTATAAGTCCCTCCCTGCATATGACCTTCAAGACTATAAGTCCCTCCATCAGCGCTATTATTGCTTCCATTATTGTCGTCATCATCACCACCGCCGTCATCACTGCCATCACCGTCGTCATTATCACCACCATCATCACTATTAGAACTGGACAAAACCCTCACATCTTCACCATCATCATCATTTGTTTCTCTTACACCTCTACTTTTCTTACTAGGACGAATACCTTCATTGAAGAGGAAGAACTTTGAAATGGCTTTTTCAACTTTTTTTAATTTGTTCGATGAGAACATGTTTTTGGTTGTTTTCTGTTTCGATGGGAACATGTAAGGATTAATTCCTTTAAAAATTAGAGAGATCTATTTAAAATTTTCTAAATTAAACCAATATCGCGCTTCAGAGCCATTCTGAAATTTTGAAAAAGTAATGTTATATTATTTTTTCCTAAATTAAATTAAACACAAGATTTCTTGCTTAACAAAATTAGCAACTTAATTAAATTTAACAAAATTAAATGAATTAATTAAACAAATTAATTAAGTTTCTTAATTAAATTTCTCTGTTAACCAAATTAACAAAAATTTTCTAAATTAATTAAATTTAACATCACTGTTTCTAAAAAAAATTGAAAGCAAAAATTGAAAGCGTGTAAGTTTTTTGTTTGATTGTAAAAAAAATTACAAGGGATCAACAATCCGATTACAAAAGAGGGGAGAATGATTAGATCTCCCCTTTATTTAAAGTTGGTTCTTGATGTAGCGGTGGAAAGTGAATCTTGTTTTCCGTTGACCAGATGAACGTCAAGCTCTTCAAAAAATCTTCTCTTCGGATCACGGACGGAGTAGCACAGCTCCTATCCAAATGGAATCTCAAAGAGGCTTGGGCAAAAATTTGTACTTAGCAAGTTGATAGAAGAGTTTTAACTCTTTTTCAGGGCTCCTCAGCTGAAAATCCTGATCAAATTCGATCCAAAATTCTCTCTGATCAAATTCAATACATCCCAAATTCTGACCCCTCCTCAATAGCAAACTGAGCTATTTATAGGGATTTCTAGGGGTAAAATTGTTCTCTAAAAATTCTTCATAATGGGAGTTAACTCCCCTCATTACGTGGGCAATAATTGATCCGGTAATGAGGGCAATTATAATTGAGACGCAGAGCTCACTTGCAGTTAAAATGCGGGCTTCGAGCTCTACGTTTAGCCATTGAGATGTTGGATGCGGGCTTTGAGCTTTACTAGACGCGGGTTTTGGGTTTTGCTAGACGCGTGCTTCGAGCTTTGCTAGACGTAGGCTTCGAACCCTGCGTCTTGACATTGCAGTGATGCTGGCTTTAATTAGCCCCGTGTCTGAAGTATAGACTGCTATCTGATGACTTGTCTTCAGTGATTTTTAAACAGTCTGCAAAACCCCCTCCAAAGTTTTCAAAACTTCGCAGTTGATTGGGACGGGTTTTGAAATATTTTGAATTTTTCTTCTGGCAGCAAGCTCTCAAGATTGGACTGGCAATCTTTTAAGATACTTTGAGCTCGATCTCGTCTGAATCTTGGTCTTCGTGAGTGTACTGTTAAACTCTTTGAAGCTACCAGAAATGATCATCTTGAGTGTCTCGATACGCAGTCCAGAAGTCCTTGGTGCTCTGAGCTGGTTGGTGTACTGTTGAACCAGGGAAATGGTCATCTGCTTTCACCAGTGTATTGTTGAACTAATTGCAGAAGTAAAGACTGAACATGTCTTGAGTGATTTTCATACCTAAGATCTTCTTGCTTCTCTCAAATCCTTCATGTTAAATTTCTTCTTGAGCTGAGCTTTAAGCTTTTGAACATGTGTCTTGTTTCTCGCAACAATCAGCATATCATCCACATATAACAGCAAATATGTTGGATCATCACTCTGCTTGAGACAACTATCATACTCACATCGGTTGTATTTGGCCTTAATCATAAAAGAGTCGAACCGTTTGTACCACTGTCTGGGAGACTGCTTAAGTTCATAGAGGGACTTCTTTAGAAGACACACCTTGTTTTCTTTACCTTCCTGAATGTAACCTTCAGGTTTTTTCATGTATATTTTCTCCTCCAGCTCACCGTGCAGAAATGCTGTTTTAACATTCATCTTCTCTAACTCTAGATCAAACTGAGTAACTATTGCCAATAACATCCGAATAGATGTATGCTTGACTACATGAGAGAATATCTCATTATAATCAATACCCTATTTCTGAGCATATCTTTTAGCAACTAACCTTGCCTTGTATTACTCACTGTCCTTGCGAAAGACTCATCTGCAACCTATTGCCTTAGAGTCCTTTGGAAGATTGACTAACATCCATATTTGATTTCTATCCAAAGACTCCATTTCTTGCTCCATGGCTGTAATCCACTTGTCGTGGTCATCTGCCTCGATCGCTTCCTTATAACTGTCAGGTTCTCCTGTTTCTGTTACTAATGCGAAAGAGACATGATCTTCATCCCCGTCATACCTTGTTGGTGGCACCATAACTCTGACTGACCGCCTCATCGGTCTAGGTTTCTCTTAAGTAGCCTTCTATTTGTCTCCATCTGAATCTGAGTATTCCTCTTCTGACCCTTTAGGCCTTTTAGGGCTATCTGAGAACTCGACTTCCTTTTCCTCAGTGTCTGTTGCCGAACTGTCTGAAGCTCCACTTTGCGCTTTATCCTCCGTCTCTGACTTTTCTCGCAATATTGAATCTTTGTCAAAGATCACATCTCTGCTGGTAAAGGCGCTTTTTTTCTCGGGATCTCAAAATCTGAAACCCTTGACTCTTTTAATGAACCTGATGAAGATACACTTCTTAAATTTGGACTCCAGTTTGTTCCTTTTCTAACTATCAACCAAATTATATGTCGGGCAACCAAAAATTCGTAGCGTTGAATAGTCCACAGATACTCCTTGTCATATCTCCTCTAGGATCTGAAGATCAATAGCTATTGATGGTGACATGTTTACCTTATAACTCGCATGATTCACCGCCTCTGTCCAAAATCCTTCTGACATGTCAGCCTGTAATCTGATACTGTGGGCACGCTCTATAAGTGTCCGATTCATGGGCTCTGCTACTCCGTTTTATTCTGGTCGCTCTGGAACACTTAGCTGGTGTTTGATGTCCTTGCTTGCTAAGTAGTCTTTGAATTCTTCGGAGGTGTACTCGCTTCCATTATCGGACCTCAAGACTTTCACCTCGTCTCGTCTGATTTTCCACCAAAGTTTTTCACTCCTTGAACTTTTGAAATACTTTCGATTTCTACTTCAAGAAGTATACCCAAACTTTTCTTGAAAAATCATCTATAAAAGTAACAGTATTTAGCACCTCCAATGGATACTACTGGCGAAGGCCCTCACACATCCGTGTGTATAAGATCTAGCAAGCCTTTTATCTTGTGCTGAGGTGATGTAGAGAAAGCTACTCTATGTTGTCTACCCATAATGCAAAATTTAAAAAGATCAAGTTTGTAATATTTGATACCTAGTAGAGCACTCTTTTCGTGTTGGACTTGAAGACCTCGCTCGCTCATGCGTCCAAGACGCATGTGTCAAAGTCTTGTAGTATCCTTCTTCTCTGTTACTGCTGAAGCATCACCAATATAATGCTTCCTGTCAACTTGTACAAGTTTGCTGTTCGTTCTCCTTTAAGAATTATCATGGAGCCTTTAGTAACTTTGATTGCTCCATCTGCACCAAAAAACTTGTACCCACGAGCTTCCAAAACTCCCAACGAGAAAAAATTCTTCTTTAAATCCGAAATGTATCGAACGTTCGTGAGGGTTCGAACCTGTCCATCAAATATCCTCATACGGATGTTGTCGATGTCAACAGCCTTACACACGACGTTGTTTTTCATCAGGACAGAGCCTCCATCATAAGGCTTGTAAGTATTGAACTACTCCCTTCTTGGGAACATGTGATATGTGTACCCCGAGTCAAGTAATCAAACATCTGAGTATTTACCTTTTCCTGACTCAGCTGTCAGGACATCACATGAATCCTCATTTGTTTCTTCGACAACCCCGACTTTATCTGATTTTCCACTAGTATTAGCCCCATCAGAATTTTTGTCGCCTTTTCTCTTCAGCATCTCTTTGTGTTTCATACAATTTTTCTTGATGTGTCATGGTTTCTTGCAAAAGTAGTAAGAGAATTTGTTAGAAGCCTCTGGATTCCTTTTAGGTCCTCTACTCTTTGATCTTCCCCTCTGCCCCTTGACAAACAATCCTGAGGCCTCTTCCGTAGAATCTGTCTTCTTCATCAGCTCGTTGTTTTGAAGCATCTGCCTGATATCTTCTAACTCTAAGGTCTCCTTATCATACATGATGGTGGTCGCCAAGTGGTCATAACTTGATGGAAGAGAAGAGAGTAACAGAAGAACTTTGTCTTTTTCTTCTAGCTTAACCTCTAGAGCTAACAAGTCGCTTAAAATTCTATGAAAAGCATTGAGATGTTGAATAGGCGTACTTTCCTTCATCCGAAAACTGTATAACTGCTTCTTCATGAACAGCTTGTTCGACAAACTCTTCGTCATGTAAAGGCTCTCCAGCCTACACCAAAGATCAGCGGTTGTCTCCTTATTCATCACGTTGTAGAGGATCTCCTCTGATAGGCACAGTATGATTGTCGTCTTTGCGTGGAAGTCGATGTTCCGCTCATCATCCTCCATCTTCGATGTCTTCTTCTCAATACCAAGCAGAGCCTTGTGTGTGCTCTCCTTCACGAGCAACGATGTTACTCGCATCTTCCACAACAGGAAGTTGGACTTCCCGTCGAATTTCTCCACCTCGAACTTGGCTGTTGTGGTCGTCTTGCTAGCCATCACTCTGATACCGATTGTTGATGATCTATCACCGATCAAACAATAGAGGAACACCAAGTTGAAGACTCGGCAGCGAAAGCAGAAGCGTAGAAGATCTATCACTAGCAAGCAATCACCACACAATCAAGGAACACAAGATTTAACGTAGTTCGGCAATATGCCTACGTCCACGGGGAGGAGATGAGAAATATTTATTGAATAAAATATAAGAGTTATATGAGATCTCTCTCATAACTCTCAATGGTGGAATTATAGAATTTCTCTTGAATTCTTGATACACCTTCAAAAGGTCACCCCTGAGGAGTTTATATAGGCACCAGGGATGATCCTAGTCTGACACGAACTCAAACCAACACCTCCTTAGAGAAATAGGAAACCCGTATTCAAACCAAAACAGGAGACAGATTCGTATTAGGAAACTACCAAAAACCTGAATTCTTCTCCAGTGAATATGAGGCACTCCAAATACTAACATTATGAAATATCAATGGTTTTTCCCCCTGTTAAATGATTAAGTTTGCATGTTCTCCCCTTTTTTAAAAATTAAAAGTTATATTTTTAAATATGTCATTATATTATAGAGAAATATGTCACTTTGATATGTCTTATCCTGTGTAAATCGTGATATTAATTTTATATACTTCATTTATGTCTTTTACATGCTTAATAATGTGTGTTAGTGTACTTAATGTGATTTATGCATGTGCATGTCGAAGGCAAAGACAATAAAAATTTAAAAATTCAAAATAGATATTAAAAGGTGCATTTAGCGATGATGCTGTCATTAGCAATTAAATAAAATTAAATTATTATGAATGATAAAAACAGTATCTTTAGACACATTTATTGTACTAATTGCATAATCAAATAAGATTTCATATTATTTTCATTCTCACGTGCATTTGCACATGCCCAAAAATCCAGTATATATAAAGTTGAGTACTTGTTTGGGAAACAAGTGTCCGAAAAGTGTCCTTTGAAATGTCGGTGTTCCAACATGGACACAACTTCATGATAGAAGTGTCTATGATACATTATTGGAATATGTATTTGACTATCCTAATTTGTGTCTAATTCTATTATATATTTGTTTTCTGTTAAATGCTTAGATTATACTCTAGACATAGTTTTCAACATATATGAATGAGGAATGACATCCTGACATCTCTAATGAACTTGAACTTTGGATTTTCTATTCCTTGCAGGAAACTCCTTTCTGTTAGACAATCTGTAGAAGAAAATTTTTCGCTCTAGCTACAAGTCTATAACTAGCTCACTGTTGATTTCATAGGTTGTGTTAACAGCATTTCCTATCAAGGAAGTGTAGATATTAAAGAAGACCCATCTGAGATACAAGACACTGTGGATGGATACAGACAGAGATTAAGAGAATATACATCAGATATCAGCAAAGTGATATGTTTTTTGCATCTTAATTCAGTTTTTGTATCTACAAAAGAGCATGGTTTCAAATGGAAATGGGAAAAGCGCAAATGAAATTCATGAAGAATTAGGATCAGTTGCAGCACCAAATGCTTATGGAGGCCAGAATGACATTCCTCTTTACATCAGTACATCTCCAAGGGGACTGTTGGATGAGAGAGAGCATGGGAACAAATTTCGGGATACAGTGAAAGAGCGCCCTAGGTTTATGAAATTTGGGTCTTCTAACAGGTTACCAACTAAATCTTCCAAGTTCTGGAGGATTGCAGATGAAGGACAAGAGATCTCAAGTTTGGGTGCTCCTCTTCCAAGACGAAGTTCAACAAGACTGTCTTTTGTACCTTTTGTCAGGAAAATCAACTGGTCATCCCTATGGAAAATGTCTAAGCAATGGATAAGAGATCCTTTGAACATGGCCCTTTTTGTTTGGATTACTTGTGTTGCTATATCAGGTGCCATTCTTTTCCTAGTTATGACTGGAATGCTCAATGGTGCTTTACCCACAAAATCCCAACGCGACACATGGTTCGAGGTCAACAATCAAATCTTAAATGCATTGTTCACTCTCATGTGCCTATATCAACATCCAAAGAGGTTCCATCATCTAGTTCTCTTGTGTCGATGGCGATCAGAAGACATTCTCAGGCTCAGAAAAATCTACTGCAAAAATGGAACCGAGAAGCCCAATGAGTGGAAACATATGATGGTTGTGGTGGTTCTTCTTCATGTAAATTGTTTTGCTCAGTATGCTCTATGTGGCCTTAATATAGGATACCCAAGGTCCAGGCGACCTGCTATAGGAGTCGGTCTATGCATCTCTGTTGCATTCGCTGCACCAGCTATTGCTAGCGTGTACAACATTCTTAGCCCTCTTGGCAAGGAATATGACACTGAAACAGATCAAGAATTAGCGCAGGGCCAGGTTACTTCTGATCTCAATACACTCGAGAAGAAATACTCTTTTATGTCAAGAGAAGACCACAGGACTCCACTAAGGACACCGGAGTGGATAGGAGGCTTATTTGATTTCTGGGATGATGTCTCTCTAGCTTACATGTCAGTGTTCTGCAGCTGCTGTGTTTTTGGTTGGAATATGGAGAGGCTTGGATTTGGCAACATGTATGTCCATATCATGACTTTCCTCCTGTTTTGTCTGGCTCCTTTCTTCATCTTTAACCTGGCGGCTCTTAATATTGATAACGAGACTGTTCGAGAGGCTTTGGGTATCTCAGGCCTCGTGCTTTGTGTATTTGGCTTGTTGTATGGTGGTTTTTGGAGAATTCAGATGAGGAAGAGATTTAACCTTCCCGCAAATGGTTTCTGCTGTGGTAAGCCTGCAGTTATAGACTGCTTTCAGTGGCTTTGTTGTTGCGCATGTTCTCTTGCTCAGGAGGTGAGAACTGCAGATTATTATGATGTTGTGGACGATAAGTTGTACCCCAAGCAAATGAGCGGTGATAATCGACAAGTGATGTCTTCTTTGCCTCGTGAAGATGGGTCAACTCTGTTTAAATCAAGCCCTAGTAGTCCATATTGGGGCAACTCCAACACATCCTACTTCACAATGCAGCATTCGCCATCTCCTAGCAGAGTTCCAGATGGCCACAGTTCTGATAAGCATTTGCCGATGGCAGAAGAAGGCTCGTCTATGGGAGGTAAAAATGACACAATGAAACCACCAGTCACCCCTGTTATACAAAGGGAAAATAATATATTACTATAACGCATAGATTGGATTCTTGTACTCTTGTTAAAATTATGTATTTGATCAGCTAGCAGTGCATAAAATTTTTGAGCTTCTATGTTCATCAGGTATTGATCTGATTATTGTTTCCTTGGGTTCTCTGTCATTAATTCTTGCAGGAAATTCCATGTTGCTAAATGACATGTAGATGCTACATTATCTGCTAGTGTTAGCATTGTGCATTGTGTTGTATTGTTACTCCTATTTGCGCGTATCTGACACATGCACAATTTTGCTAATGAGAAACCACATTGTTGATTTCCTTCAGAATTCTCACATGATGTAGAACCTCTATTCCACACAAGTTAACATGGAGAGAACATAAGAATTAAAATTATGGTCTCCAGTCATTGAGTCGAGTCATATTCAGCATACTGTGAGTATATTTGAAACTCATAGTATTATTGAAGCACTAGAAGTCAGATATGCTCAGAGCTTAAACTGGAAGGTGATGAGAATCATTCAAATAAGTCCAATTACTTCATGTAATTATCAAGAGGTAGAGCTACGGTAAGAATTTGTTTACCCAATTCTATAAACAGGCAGAGCAGGGGCTAAGGATTTAATATCTGTTTATGTAAAGGGGTAGGATAAAGGTAAACAGTTTATTCCTACTCTTTTAGATTTATACGTGTTCAGCTTACCTGTTTTTATACATAAATTATAGATGTAGAAAATGTCAAATTTTATATGTAGGGAGAGGGAGGAGATGAAAGCTTGATGAAGCTTGTGGAATCCAACTTGGATTCGGACTTCGTTTCTGAAAAGGAGTCGGATCCAATTGGAGTTTTCTTACAGGTGAATTGCTTCTCCTTTTAGGATTTGGATTCTTTTTAGTATTTGGATTCCTTTTAGGATTTGGATTCCTTTTCTAAGTTGGGATCAAATCCAATTGGAGTTTCCTAAATCTCTGGGACTCTGTGATTATAAATAAGGGCTGGAGCCCTCATGTATTCTATCCCTGAAAATCTCTCTGAAAATCTCCCTTGAAAATTCCTTGAAGCAAGGAATAAGTTATATTGATTGTTGAATCAATAAAATCTCTCTCTCCATTACCCTGAGGATGTAGGCAAATTGTCGAACCTCGTTAAATACTGTGTTGATTGCTTTTCTATATTGTTCTCTGTTCTTGTCGTATTTGGTACATCTCCGGCTGCATCTGTCTCCAGTTGGTGGATTCCTCAGAGAGGTTGTTGTAAAGGTTCGCGCAACAAGTGGTATCAGAGCATCCCAGGTTCGACGTGAGATTATGTGTTGATTCTGAAGGTATCAGTTTCTGTTTGGCGGAGATCATGTGTCGATCTCGAAACGGCGTTGGAACTGTTTGTGGGATTGTGTGTCGATCTCAAAACAGCGTGTGGAATGCTTGAGAAATCAATTCGAAGGAGTAGATAGTTTCGGAAACTCTTCGAGGGTTTCACGTGAAGGTAAAGATTCTATCTTTATCTAGTTTGTTTTATCTAACTCCGTTTGTTTTCGCATTGCTTTGAGGGATCAGTTGAGAAGATGGCTAGAGAAAGTACATCAAATCCACATCCGTTCAAGATTGAGGTGGTGAAGTTCGATGGCAAGAACAACTTCGGTATGTGGCGGTGTGAGGTGATGGATGCGCTGACGGCATCAAACCTCGAAGACACTCTACGGTTGGAGAAGAAGCGCATATCAACAACTGAAGAAGATTGGGACAAGATGAACCGTACGGCGTGTGGTTTGATCAGGTCTTGTCTGACATAAGACATCAAGTATCATGTGTTGTATGAAACATCTGCAAGGCAGCTGTAGGAGATCCTGAAGAAGAAGTATCTGACGAAAAGCGTCGAATCGCGGTTGCAGTTGAAGAGTAAGTTTTATCGTTTTCAGATGCAGAGAGGATGCTCCATCAATGAACACAACACAAAGCTTCTTACAGATCTAGTTAATGTGGATGTGGAGATCAATGAGGAGGATAAGGCGGTAATTCTATTGAATTCTCTTCCCCAAGAAGAGTATGAGACTTTTACTCTTACATTGATCAATGGAAGAAAATCCCTTAGCTATAATGTGGTATCTGCTGCTCTTGTGAGTTATGAAGTAAGAAGACTTGACAGACTGTCTTCTTCTGAGAGCACAGCAGCAGAGGCATTGGCGGTAAGAGGCAGAAGTTCCAGTAGGAAGGGAAGAGATCAGGGAAGATCGAAGTCCAGATCAGGCTTCAGAGATCTGAAGAGGAAACAGTACGCCTTGTGCAAGGAGTTAGGGCACTGGAAGGTTGACTGTCCGAAGGCCAAAGGTAAGAAGGAGCTGATGACCGAGGCAAATCTCGCACAGGTGGTCAGTACTCAAGCCAGTACTTCACAAGCGGATGGATCAGATTCAGACTCATCGATATTCTCTCTCTCTCTGTTACTACTCCTACTGTTAGTTACTCAGATAATGCTGAGTGGATCTTAGATGCCGGAGCTACGTATCATGTGTGCCCGAACATGGCCTGATTTTTTATCTTTGAGAAGCTAGATGGATGCTTCACAGTCATGGCTGATGATCATCCGTGTAATGTGGAAGGGATGGGTACATTCCGTATCAATATATTTGATGGGATAGTACGAGAACTGAAGGAGGTGAGGTATGTACTTCAACTCAAAAGAAATCTGTCTCTGTTGGTGCTTTGAAAGCATTGGCTCTTGTGGTATCTATACGAGATGGTGTTCTCAAGATGACCAAAGGCTCAATGGTGGTTATGGAGGGCATCCGCCGGAGAAATCTCTACTACTTGAAGGGTAATACAGTTACGGGTCAGGTGGAGACTTCTAGTTTTTCAGATGATGGTTACACAAAGGTCTGGCAGATGAATGTTGGACATGGAGGTGAAAAGTCTTTCCAAGCTCCTACAAAGAAGGGATCATTGGAAGGTGCTGCTACATGCAACTTGATGGGTGAACACAACATTCTGGATAAGAAGATGGTGAAATTCAGCACCAGTACTCACCGCTCAGAAGCTCTTCTTGATAGTGTTCACGTAAGCATTTAGGGACCTGCTAAGACTGCATCGCTTGGAGGTCACAGGTACTTTTCTTTTATTGATAATTTATCTAGGCATTATTGGATATATCCCTTGAGATAAAGATGTGGAGCTTTAGATATGTTGGTGAAGTAGAAAGGAATAATGGAGAAGCATACAGGTAGGAAGATCAAGGAGCTACAGATTGTAATGTTGAAAGATACATGAATCAATTCCTACGATTTGGTCAGAACACTTCACAGAAGGTATACATGGGTTGGCTAAGGAGGTAAACCGTTTCTTACTGTAGAAGGTTTGGTGGTTGTTGTCTAATGCACGATTAGACAAATCGTTTTGGGCTGAGGCGATTGTGTATACTAGCCATCTCATAAATGGATCGACTGCGATAGGAGGTAAAACTCTATTGAAAATTTGGTCTGAAAAAGCTGCTCAAGGTCATGGTTTGCTGCGAGAATTTGAAAGTCCGGCCTACTTTCGTGCCAAAGATGACATCATGGTGAATCCGCGAGTAAAGAAGTTTGTGTTTTTGGGTGTCAAGAGAAATATGAAATGCTACAGGCTATGGGACCCCGAAAACAAGAAGATCGTGATGAGTCAGCATGTCACGTTTGATGAGACTTCAATGATGAAGTCTACCGTCTCTCAGCAGATGGAGAGGACGAAGACCAAAGAAGTATCGCTGCAGGTGGAGGTTGATGCTACTCCACCATCTCCAGTTGATTCGGTATCAGTGAAGACTTCACTAGATGTGACACCGGGTGGAGATCATGTAGCCAAGGTTGATACTGAACAGGTCGAAGACATTGATGAGAATGTCGAATTGTTTGCAGCCATTGAAACCGAGGTAAAACCACGAAAGTGGGTGAAGAAGCATGAATCTCAAGCTTGTGACCGCGACAAGCTCAAGTTGAAGGTCGTTGTTCTCCATGATGGCAGTGAGGAGGTTCATATGACTCAGCCAGATAGGTTTGCTGCTGCAGATTCAGTTACAGGTACTTGAGCTTGATGGAACTCATTTCAATGAATTACAGTTTACTTAATCCTTTGGGTAAGATATGTAGGCAGTCGTAAAGGCGCAACCATATTTGGTGATGCAACCCATATGAACCTATTTGATTTTCGAGAAGCTGATTGGAACTTCACGTAGAGGTGAAAAGTTGTGGCCGATTGGAACTTCACGTAGAGGTGGAGAGACTTCACGTAGAGGTGAAGTGTTGTGGCTAATTGGACTTCACGTAGAGGTAAGGTGTTATGATCTCGATGAACAATTGATCTTCTAGTGAGAAGATAGTTGAGCTTGCATAGGAGGGGTGTGTATCCAGTTGTTGAAGCCGATGATGGTGTTCTGTGTGCTCTACTCGGACTTGGTTGGACCGTCAGTTAAAGACATGTAGACTAGAGAGAGCCAGTCAATTGGAGAGTCAGTGTTGGTTCATGATGAGTTTTTTGTGAGGTCATGTAGTTGCTGAGTTAGAGACACGTTGGGTAATCGGCATGTATGGAAGTTCTCGTCGGTGAAGAGTAGGGAAGGCATGTGTGGTGCATCCCAGTTGATAGCTGAGCTGAAGTTGGAAGCTTACAATTGATATTGGAGTTTGGTGAGAGTTGCAAGTGGCGACGACAAACTCAGTTTGGATCTAGTGAGATCAGTGGAAATCAATTGTACGTATGCTGGCGATTCGTTTGAAGGAATAGGTTTCGTCTGTTGGCCAAGCCGAGATCGTGTGTCGATTTCGTTCGGAGCGCTCAAGCCGAGATCGTGTGTCGATTTCGTTCGGAGATCGTGTGACGATTTCGCCGAGATCGTGTGACGATTTCGCCAGGTGATATATTGGAGTTCGTTGGAGTTCGGCTCAGATTTAAAAATCTTCACCGAGGTAGATAATTGTAAGGAGAGAGAGAGGAGATGAAAGCTTGATGAAGCTTGTGGAATCCAACTTGGATTCGGACTTCGTTTCTGAAAAGGAGTCGGATTCAGTTGGAGTTTCCTAACAAGTGAATTGTTTCTTCTTTGAATTCTTTTTAATATTTAAATTCCTTTTAGGATTTGGATTCCTTTTCTGAGTTGGGATCAAATCTAATTGGGGTTTCCTAAATCTCTGGGACTCTGTGGCTATAAATAAGGGCTGGAGCCCTCATGTATTGTATCACTGAAAATCCCTCTGAAAATCTCCCTTGGAAATTCTTTAAGCAAGGAATAAGTTGTATTGATTCTTGAATCAATAAAATCTCTCTCTTGTCCCGAGAACGTAGGCAAATTACTAAACATCGTTAAATACTGTGTTAATTGCTTTTCTCTATTGTTCTCTGTTCTTATCATATTGGGTACATCTTCAGCTGCATCTGTTTCCAGCTGGTGGATTCCTCAGAGAGGTTCTTGCAAGGGCGCGCGCAACATTATATAGTACTTAAAACTATTTTAGATATATGTAAATTACTTCATGTAATTATTTAATTATGTACAAGTTAGTTTTTTTTTTTAAATGGTTGATCCCTAATTTATATCCATCTCAAGAGGGACCCCTTGTTGGTTATTTCATGGTTATTATCATATTTTCTGAACTTCTTCTTTGTTTGCCTTGCTGTAATCTTTGGAATTATGGTTGCTTTACTAGATGCTAAACTTCGATATTTCCTTCGTCTCGACTTATATTCTACTTTTTTCTAACTGTCTACTGAACAAAAACGTGTGGACCATTGAAGACTCTGTAACCTCAAAATATTGACAATTATAGCCACCCAAAAGTTTGGCTCTAATGTCACTGTTAGTGGTGGCTCTAATGTCACTAATTAATATTAGTCCTTTCATCAGGTGCATCCAATTTGAACAGCTCCTTGTTAATAATTCAAGGTCTTGGGTCAGTGATGGGAACACAGTGAAGTCATTGTTTGTGGCTGCCATGAACGATACTGGTGTTGTTGGTGGAGTTCATGTATGCTTCTTTTCTCGAATTTTCTTTTCTTTTTACAAGTAATTTCCCATTATCAAGTTGTTATTTTTTGCTCTTTTTCTTCTGGAATTCCCATTATCAAGCTGTTGCTGAGTCAACTACAATCACCGACCTCTTTTTAGATGACATGTCATCATCCATTAATTAGTTGTTGGATCCTGGCATCTTGGCTGATTTTGATCACAATTGGCCTGCACCTTACTATTGGTGATCGTTGGATGATTCTGGGGACATTTTCAGCACTTGAGGTCCAAGGCACATCCGAGACTGCAGACACCAAATAAAATAAAGAGGGAACAAAATATCTCTCTACCCGAGTTTATGAAACTGATTTATTTTTATACCCAGGTAGTTTCGAGTGTGTTTGTGTACCAAAGTCCCTTATAAGAAGTAAATATTGACTCTAGGTATAATATTAATATTAGCAGACAAAATTATATTGATATGGCAGTTCAGCAAGTGAGGCTTGGCTCATTGATAAAGAGGTGAGAATGGGTCGTAGGATTTCCCTGTTCAAATCTGGTTACGACCTCTGTATATCATAAAATGGGGCAAAAAATATATGGCTCATAAAATGGGGCAAAAAATATATGGCAATTCCGTTATGAAGTATGGTATATTTTCGGTGAAAATAGCAGAGTACATCTTAAGGTAGCATATCTAACATGTTCCGTTACGAAAACTAGTTTTTTTGGCACGTTCGTAACTAGTTTTTTTGGCACGTGATGTGATGTGCATGCGCAACAAACATAGAATTGGTGTAAAATAAAATTTATTACAAGTTTTTATATATTTTTTTATGAACTTTTTTTTTACTTCTAGAGTAATCTTGAATGGGGGATCCTTCATTTTCTTTTTGGAATAAGCATCATGTTCTCCCTCTAATAAATGTTGTTTCTTTTCTTTTAATTTTTTTTTTTTGAAATAGAGATACTTAATAAATAGGTATTGTAACTTTTTTAATTTCACTTCATTTTTAACACAAGGAGAGAAAGAGAGAGAAGAAAGAGTAATTTTGAAGAGAGAGATAAGCATCTTAAATTCTCTGTCTCATATTTTTGAGATGGATTATAGATGTGTGGTTAGATTTCAAGATATGATAAAAAGAATTGAATGAATAAATTTTGTTTGGACGTAACGGAAACTTGAATCACTATCAAATTAATATTCAAATCAAAAGGTTTGTTATAATAGCAGAGATCATATGTATTTTTGTGGGATATATTATAGCATTGGGTATAAAAAATTTTCTATTTGGGAAATTTGGGTATAGAAATAATTTTGAAACCTGATGATATAAGACAAAAATGTCCATTTCTTAATCAAAATTTTCAACTGCAACTTCTGGCTACTTTTTTTATAATCTATGCCCCGTTCTGACTTTGTGAAAGGTGACGACTGTTGAAAAGGGAAGCTTCCCTTTTCTCATGAGAAGAAGCAAACTCAGAAAACTTCAGAAAGAACTTAGCCCAAAAGGACTACATGAATTATATTATACACACTTCTTGTATTTTTCTCTGTATATTTATGCCATTTGCTTTCATATTGAAGGAAAGGAGGAAGTAAGACTGCTTCTCATCTCTCCCCCATTACAAACTTACAAAGGTATTCTGTTCATTTCTCTGTTGTACATACATACTGAATCTTTCTCATCTATAGTTGATACTTTTATTTCTGTTTCTGTCATCGACTCGTCGATTTCGATCCATTTGTTTTCTCTCAATCCACCATGTAGAGAGTTTTGTGATGAAATGAAGCAATTTTCTCTGCAATAAGGGTTCTTGAAGGAAATTAGTCTGTAGCTATAAAATCTTGGTTCTTTATATCTTTGTACAAGGGGTTTACTATCAACAGCAGAGAATATGGTTTCAGATGCAAATGAAGTTGTCGAAGAAACCTTTTATGAAATTGAGTTCAGTGTTGATATCAGTGCTTCCAAGCCTCACAGATACATTCAAATCAATATTCCTTCTATTAAAACAGGATCTTCAGATCCAAGAAGTCGCAGAAAACAACTTGTCGATTTCTTGAAGGCATCTGTTTCTAGAGCTCTCTCTGTTTTCCGGCGAACTGTGGATGAGAGAGAGGAGATTTCAGTCTCCGTTCCTGCTCGAGTCGGTATCAGGCAACATTTTGATACCCAGTTCATCAGGAGAATCAATTTCCCCTCTCTTGTGAACATGATCAAGGAATGGATCAAACATCCCATGAATGTTGCTTTTCTTGTATGGTTCATTTGTGTAGCAGTATCTGCCACCATGCTTGGTCTTCTCTTGCTTGGACTACTGAACAAAGCATTCCCAACAAAATCCTCGAGAAATCGCTGGATTGAAATCAACAACCAAGTCCTCAATGCTCTCTTCACCCTCATGAGCCTCTACCAGCATCCGAATCTTTTCCACCACTTGGTTCTCCTCTGCAGATGGAGATCAGAAGATATCATGGAGCTCAGAAAGATTTACTGCAAGAATGGAGCTTACCGGCCTCAAGAGTGGGCTCACATGATCCTCATCGTCCTCCTCCTGCACATTACATGTTTCTCTCAGTATGTACAATGTGGCCTCTATTGGGGATACTCGAGGAAATTAAGGCCCGAGTTTGCAGAAAGATTCTCCTTTGCTCTCGGGACTGTAGCTCCAATCATTGCTGGCTTCTACACCGTTTATAGTCCTCTCGGGAGGAATTCAGTTCAGATACGGAAGAAGAACTGCATGAGGTTAAGGCGTCGAACAAGGCCAGGGTGGTGAGCAAACCTGAGTGGAATGGTGGACTGTTCGATTGCAGCAGCGATAGGACTGCTGGCTTTCTCTCGTTCTTCTGCACTTTCTGCATCTTCGGCTGGAACATGGAGAGGTTAGGATTCGGCAACATGTATGTCCACATGGTGACATTTTTTCTGCTGTGTGTTGCTCCCTTCTGGATCTTCAGTATCTCGGCACTGAACATTAACAATGATGTTATCAGATATGTGGTAGGGATTTCAGGGATGGTGCTCTGCGTGTTCGGGTTGCTCTATGGGGGTTTTTGGAGGATTAAGATGAGGGAAAGATTTGGGCTTCCAGGAAATGGTTTCTGTTGTGGCTCTGATTCAATCACCGATTATGTTCAGTGGATGTTTTGTTGGGCTTGCTCATTAGCTCAGGAGGTGCGCACCGTGAACTTTTATGATGTCGAGGATGATAGCTTTCATAGTAAATGTGTGGATACTGATGAAGAGAGTTGTACATTTCTTGAAATGGATGGGGATTGCAATGCTCAGGATGATCAATTTCTTGTGAAGCAACGGTTGGATTCAAATGTTGTGTTGATGCCGCCTATTCAACCTTCCATACAAACAGAACGTAGAGATACTGATGAACTCCTAGTTACATCTGCATCCACTTCACAAACAGAATGTACAGTGTCAGATTTGAATCAAACTGCAGAAACAAAAGGTTTGTAGAGAATCTGTAATGGGTTTTTCTTGTTATGCATTACAATTTGATGTTTTTCCCCAGAATCAGTCAAGCAATGCTAACAAAGTGCCTTATTCTTTCATCAGTGAAGAATTTTTTCCACAAACTAGGACTAGATCTTGCCTTGGTATTCCTGAAATTATGTGGTAAATAATATCAATATTACCCTACTTAGAATGGAATATTTAATTAAATAAGGAAATGTAATCAATCTCATTTGTCCTGTCATATCATAATGTGTGAATTTATCATACAATAAGAGTTCTGTCTAGTATGCCCAGAGTATTGTACGCATAAACCAAATACGCATTGAGAGGAACATAAGATCAAAGGATTTAAAAATGCAATGTTTATATTTGTAGAAGACTAGAGAACTATAAGCTTCATGGATGAACAGGCATTTCATTTAGATGCCTTCTCTTTCTGATTAAGTTTGTTTCAAAAATAGAGTAAGCTTAATGTCACCAATTGTTCAGGCAGAGTTATTCTAAAAGGCTAAAGGTTCAGGCAATGTCAAAGTTAGAATCAAGGCTGGGAATGCATGTCCATGGACTCTTGACATCAATGGCAGTTGCAAATAATCAATGACTGATGCAAAGAATCAACTGGTGGATCCTTACCGTGAAATTAATGCTTAGTGGGTGACACTAGTTCTTGTTCTAAACTCATTTTTGACACTTCAAGCAAGTTTTATGCAACAACTAAATGAGAATTAGGACTGCTGGATTTTCTTTTTCCTTTTCCTTTTCCTTTTTGGGTAATGGCCAAAGCTCAGAGCACACTCACAAGTAGAGCATAGAAATAATTCAGATCTCCAAAAATTTCTGCAACTCTCAGTGTTCAGATCATCCACACATATTGAAATACTGCTTAAGGAAAGGCAGTCGTCCAGCCCTCTTCATAATTACTCTGAATAGATGCAATCCTACCAAGAAATCAGCAGCTCTGTTTCCTTCTCTGATTTTATGGGATCTCTTAATGCCTTCAAAGCAATTCATAAGTTGAAGGACGTCCTTGTGCAGATGTTTCATATTCCAGTAATAACACTCATCACTAGCAAATTGTGGTGGGATGATCAGTTCCCCTTATTGATAAGAGAGGGAGAGGAAATTGTCAGGGTGGAAGGGATCGCTACGTATATGGTTAACATTTGTCAACTCAGTCTTATCCAACCTATCTATATGTATCATGCCCTCCTATGAACTTCTTTTCCTGGGTGATGCAACATATTGACTCTATCTGGAGCCGGTTTCGTTGGAAAGGAACAGTCCGAGCGGGTAAGGAATTACATCTAGTTAGGTGGGACAAAGTGTGTAGAAGGAAAAAGTATGAGGGCATGAAGATTGTTAATCTTTTAGAGATGAACATCGCACTTTGTGTAAATGGTGGTGAAGATCTTTCTTCCCAGCAAAGAAGAATGGTGCCGGCTCATTCAGAGACATAGGCAAGGGGGAGGGGTTAAAATTAGGGTCTTTAGAGTGGAAACACAGTTTTTCGTTCTTCTGAAAGGGATTGTTAGAGTTGGGGAGCTTGTTATATCCTCGGTGGATTGTCATGTATGGAATGGCAAAACTGATAGATGTTGCATCAACTTATCCTTCAAGCTTCTAATTCCCTCTTCATTTGAGAGGTTATGTGACCCTAACCATCTTGTTTATCACAAATGTAGGGTGTGTCAGTAGAAACTCCGCCTCCTTCATACATCCATGCATGCATGCATACATACATAGAGAGAGAGACTTGTGTTTCCAAAAGGATTCGAGGCTGAATCCTTTCCACTCAAATACAACCATACGACATCCGAATGTCAAATCCATTCCGTTGAAGTTGATCAACATTATTTCAAGTAATTTAAAAACAAAAATCATATATTTTGAATACTTTTTACACATCCATCAAGTAGACGCAAAATGGACGGTTGAAAATAGCATATTACTTAGATCTACGTCTTTAGACATATAAATTCTCGATCCGACCATTTCATCATGATCTAAACACTTAACAACCCTCACCCACCTTTTTTTGTTAGATTTTAAATATTCTACACCATTGAACTAACTAACTCACTATTTTAGTCGTCTATTTTGTACTTACTTGATGGATGGGTAAAAAGTATTCAAAATATATATATTTTTAATTTTTAGTTACTTGAAATAATGTAGATTAACTTCAACGGAGTGGATCTTGCATTTGGATGTCATAGAGTTATATTTGAGTAGGAAGGATTCGACTTCGAATCTTTCCGGAACTACACAAGTCACTCTATATGTGTGTGTGTGTGTGTGTGTGTGTGTCTATGTATATATAGAGGAATCTGTACCTTAGCCGCCAGCTGAGAAAGACTCTCTCAGCTGGCGCAACGTGACTGAATTTTAACCACAATTTTGGGTGTTGGTACCATGGTCGCAGTTTTATATGAGGACTATGATTAAGTCGCAGTGTTTTTATGAGAACTGTTATCATGGTCACAGTCTTTTTTAAGGACTGCGATCAAGATGTTGGCCCAGAGGCCTTTCACTCTAGTTTTGATGATGATTAACTCATGTAGTTATGTTTACTAATAATCTTGTGATTTTAGTTTCAGATCATTAATCAAGATATTAGTTGGTGATTAGCTTCAACAAAGGAGTTTGGAAGCTTTCACTTGGTGATTCCAGAGCCCGAGCATCAAGATCATACATTGCACTCGTTGGAGTCTAGTTCGGTGGATCACGTTTTGGATCGAGTCGACTTGAAGATGGAAGATCGTCAAGAAGACTTAGGTATCCTAGTGTTTAGTGTGTTTTAGATCCATGTGTAAAGACTAGATAGTTGATATGCTCAAGTTCACAAAACACACACGTTTTATGTTTTGATATTGGTTTTCATGAATAGTTAGATCAAAACAAGTTTACTTTATTTTTATGTATATTAGATATGTTCTATATACATGCATGCTTAACTTTCTAGACAAACTTAGTTTGACATACCTATTCAAGTGTTTTATGTTTTGGTATTTTAACAAAACGTATTTTCGGAATAAAAGACAAAAACAATGATATGTATATATTTCATGTATATTGGACCTATGTCCATATGCAACATGCTTTAAAATGATTAAGTATCATGTTTTTGTATTTAAATGAGTTTTAGGAAAAATCAGATTTCCTATTGAAAAATTCAAGTTTGGTAAAATAGAGTTTTTGGATTTTGACAAAATTTATAAGACACAAAAATAGTCCAAAATGTTTGAATTTAGTGTTGAAATTTTTCACACAAGTTTATATTTCAATATAGAATGATAAAATTATTTTTGTGGATTTTTAGAAGTTTTATGAAAATTTTTAGAATAATTTTAAACCCAGTTTTCTGACCCAGAACAGTGCCTGACAAGCTCTGGTGGTCGACCGAACCCAGAGTCGGTCGACCGACGTGCACAGATCTGTGCACGTTGGGCTGGCACTTCGGCCGGTCGACCGGGCGGTCGACCGGACCAGAGAGCTCTACTCTCTGTTTTTTCCCGGTCGACCGGCTGGTCGACCGCGGGTTGCCAACTGTCAAAAATATGACCGTTGGCGGTCGACCGGGCGATCGACCGCCAGCTGTTCAGGCTGAAAAATACAACCTAACGGCTAGTTTAGTTTTGGGGCTATATATACCCCATTTGATTGTGGTTTTCAAAAGTTTTTTAGAGCCAAAATTTTCAGACCTTCTCTTATGTTTTAAACAAGTTATCAAAAGAGTTTTAGTGCCAAAAAGAATTCATCTTATTTGTTTTAGAGTTTTTGAAAAAATCAAAGAAAATAGAAATTTGGGAGATTTGTATTGTTATTCATTTCTATCTTTACAAAGAGTTTTCCCAAGTATTTTTCTTTGAGTTTTGTTTTTCAAACTCTTAGTTTTTCACACTTGAGCTATCATCTATCCTATTCTATTAGGATCATTATTTGTGGGAAAAAGGAATTGTTTGTGGTTGAAAGATACCACCAAGTTGTAAACCCTCATTTCTTGTGTTGCTCCCTCTTTGGTAGAGGTTGAGATTGTGGTGTACTCCCTCTTGGTGAGGTGGAGTTGGAGTTGGTGTTTGTATCCCTCTTGGTGAGGTGGATTGTGGTTGTTTGGCTAAGGGTCTATCCCTCTTCGGTAGAGGTGGATTGTGTTTGTATTGCCTCGGTGGAGGTTGTTGTTTGAGAGAGGAGTTCGGTACTCCCGGTTGTTGTACAAATCCTCCTCGGTGGAGGTTCCCTCCGTGGGAGTCCTAGGTGGACGAGTTAGTGGATTGAAAATCCTTCTCGGTGAAGGCGGGGACGTAGAGCTAGGGGCTCGAACCTCGAAACGCATCTTGTTGTTTGCGTTTGATCCATTGACTCTTACTCTCTCTCTATCTTTTATTTGTGCCTTGCATCTATTCTCATTGCTAATCATATATTATATGCTTGGATTGTTTGTGTGTGCCTCACTTGTGCTTAACCACGAGAGTTTCATATAGCGCCTCAACTCTTATTCAGAGGAATCAAGAGGAGTTAGTCCAGAGCCCTTCACGGGAAATTCGGCTACACTCGTTGGTTGCACTAAGTGTTGTTGCAATTAGTTTTAATTTTCGCATTTAGTTCATTAGATTAGCCTATCACCTATTCACCCCCTCTAGGTGATTTCACAAGATCGCAGTCTTTTTTGAGGACTGCTACCATGGTCGCAGTCCTAATTACACTGAAAATATATGATTTTTTAAGACTGCGATCATGTTACAGTGGACTGCGACTATGTTGCAGTAAGTTTGCGACCATATTGAAGTGACAACTGAGAGAGTCTCTCTCAGCTGGCAGCTGAGTTACATTTTTCTCATATATATATTATATAGAGAGAGAGAGAGTTGTGTGTGTATGTATAGAGAGAGAGAGAGACTTAGGTAGTTCCGGAAGGATTCGAGCCTGAATCCTTCCTATTAAAATACCATGCTACAATGTTCAAATACAAGATCCATTTTGTTGAAGTCGATTTATATTATTTAAAGTAACTAAAAATTAAAAATCAAGTGTTTTGAATATTTTTTGTCCATCCATCAAGTAGGCACAAAATAGACAGCCGAAAATAGCATATTACGTAGATTTATGTCTTTAGACATACAAATTCTCGATCTAACCATTTGATTATAATCTAAACATTAAAAAACCTTACATACCATTTTTTATTAGATTTTAAATATTCTACACTGTTAAACTAACTAACTCACTACTTTCGGCCGCCATTTTGCACCACTTGATGGATGGACAAAAAGTATTCAAAACACTTGATTTTTTATTTATAATTACTTTAAATAATATAGATTAACTTCAACAGAGTGAAACTTGTATTTGAATGTCGCAGCATGATATTTGAATGAGAAGGATTCCGGTTATCCTTCTAGAGCTACACGGGTCTATCTTTTTATATATATGTATGCGTGTGTGTGTATATATATATATATATATATATATATATATATATATATATATATGTATGTATGTATGTATGTATGTATGTATGTATGTATGTATGTATGTATGTATATGTATATGTGTGTGTGTATATGTGTGTGTAGACATGTTATCTCAGAAGGATTCGAGCTTGAATTCTTCCCACTCAAATATAACCTTAGGACATTCGAATGCAAGATCCACTCCGTTGAAGTTAATCTACATTATTTCATGCAACTAAAAATAAAAAATCATATATTTTGAACACTTTTTGTCCATCCATCAAGTAGGCGCAAAATGAACAGCCGAAATAGTGAGTTGGTTAGTCTAAAGATGTAGAATATTTGAAATCTAACAAAAATTAGTGTGTGAGAGTTTTTAATGTTTAGATCATGATCAAATGATCGGATCGAGAATTTGTATGTTTAAAGACATATATCTACGCAATATGTTATTTTTAGCCGGCCATTTTGTGCCTATCTGATGTATGGGCAAAAAAGTATTCAAAACACTTGATTTTTTATTTTTAGTGACTTTAAATAATATAAATCAACTTCAATGAAATGAATCTTGTATTTGAATATTGTAGCATGGTATTTGAGTGAGAAAGGTTCGGGCTCGAACCCTTCTGGTGTGTGTGTGTGTATAGAGAGAGAGAGACTTGTGTAATTCCGGAAAGATTCGAGGCTTAATCATTCCCACTCAAATATAACCCCACGATATCCGAATGCAAGATCCACTCTGTTGAAGTTATCTAAATTATTTCAAGTAACTAAAAATCAAAAATTATGTATTTTGAATAATTTTGTCCATCCATCAAGTAGGTGCAAAATTGACGGCCAAAATAGTGAGTTGGTTATTGTATGTCTAAAGACGTAGATATAAATAATATGCTATTTTCGACCGTCTATTTTGCGCCTACTTGATGGATGGGCGAAAAGTATTCAAAATACATGATTTTTTTATTTCTAATTACTTGAAATAATGTAGATCAACTTCAACAGAATGGATTTTGCATTCGAATGTCGTAGGATTGTATCTGAGTGGGAAGGATTCGGCCTCGAATCCTTCCAGAATGACACAAGTCTCTCTCCTTACACACACTGTTGTGCGCAGCGGTCGGGGAACACAACAACCACCCTTGAGAAATTCGCCCACCTGGCGGAGACTCGATGCAGCCGGAGAAACAACCAACACAACAAGAACAACAATCAATAGAGAAAAGCAATCAACACACAAATTTAACAAGGTTCGGCAACATGCCTACGTCCTCGGGGCAAGGGGGAGAGAGATTTTATTGATTCAACAATCAATACAACTAATACAAGAAGGGATACTTGAGGGAACTTTTGGGATACAATACATGAGGGCTCTAGCCTCTCTTTAATAGCCACAGAGTCCCTAAATTTAAGGAAACCCAGATTGGATTTGATTTCATTCAAAAAGGAATCCGAATCCTAAAAGGAAAGTTCAAACGCGCCTGTCGGTCGACCGGCCGGTCGACCGACCCATGCCACGGTCGACCGGGCGGTCGACCGAGCCCAACCGAGAGCAGCCCTGCTTTCAGTTGGTCGACCGGGCGGTCGACCGCTTCCTTCCTGTGCACATTCGTGCACGCCAGTCGACGGGCGGTCGACCGGCCTCCTCCACCGGACAACCGGGCGGTCGACCGGGAGCACAATCTGGCCTGCTCAATGCGCCGTTTCTCGCTCCTTGATTTCTAATCTCTGTGCTAACTTCCTCTACTCCTCTATCTCCTCTCTCCCATAATTCTCTACCTCGGTGAAGATTTTTCAAATCTGAGCTGATCTCCAACGAACTCCAGTCTATCATCTGACGAAATCGACACACGATCTCGGCGAAATCAACATACGATCTCGACTTGCGCGCTCCGGACGAAATCGACACACGATCTCGGCGAAATCGACACACAATCTCGACTTGAAATCTGTAGCCAGCTATCAACTGGGATGCACCACACATGCCTTCCCTACACTTCACCTTAGGAGAACTTCCATACATGTCGATCACCGAACGTGTCTCCAACTCAGCAACTACATGACCTCACGAAGAACTCATCATGAGTCAACACTAACTCTCCAACTGACTAGCTCTATCTAGTCTACATGTCTTCAGCTGACGGTCCAACCAAGTCTGAGTAGAGCACACCGAACACCATCATCGGCTTCAACAAACTGGATACACACCCCTCTTATGCAAGCTCAACCATCTTCTCACCAGAAGATCAACCTGTTCATCGAGATCACAACACCTCACCTCTACGTGAAGTCCAACTAGCCACAACACTTTCCTCTACGTGAACTCTCTCCACCTCTACGTGAGTTCCAATCGGCCACAACTCGAGAACCCAAACAGCTTCATACGGGTTGCATCACCAAATTTGGTTGCGCCATTACGGCTGCCTACGTACCTTGTCCAAAGGATCAAGCCAACTGTAATTCATTCAAATGAGCTCCATCAAGCTCAAGCACTTGTACCTGAATCTGCAGCAGCGAACCTATCTGGCTGAGTCATATGAACCTCCTTACTGCCATCATGGAGAACAACGGCCTTCAACTTGAGCTTGTCGAGATCACAAGCTTGAGATTCATACTTCTTTACCCACGAGTGTGGTTTTACCTTAGTTCCAATGGCTGCAAACAACTCGACATTCTGATTAATGTCTTCAACCTGTTCAGCGTCAACCCTGGCTACATGATCTCCACCCGGTGTCACATCCAGTGAAGACTTCTTTGATGCCGAACCAGCTGGAGATGGTGGAGTAGCATCAACCTCCACCCGCTGCGATACTTCCTTGGTCTCCGTCCTCTCCACCTGCTGAGAGACGGTAGACTTCAACACTGAAGTCTCATCAAATGTGACATTCCTACTCAACACGATTTTCTTTTTTTCGGGGTCCCACAACCTGTAGCCATTCATATTCCTTTTGACACCCAAAAACACAAACCTCTTTACTCGCGGATTCACCTTGCCATCCTTGGCACTGAAGTAGGTCAGACTTTCAAATTCCCGCAGCAAACCATGATCTTGAGCAGCTTTCCCAGACCAAATTTCCAATGGAGCTTTACCTCCTATCGTCGTCGATCCTTTTATAAGATGGCTAGCATACACAATCGCCTCAGCCCAAAACGATTTGTCTAATCTTGCATTAGACAACAACCATCGAACCTTCTCCAGCAAGGAACGGTATACTTCCCTAGCCAACCTATTTATACCTTTTGTGAAGTGAGTAGCAATACCGGTGTTCTCGCCAAATCGTAAGAATTGGTTCATGTCTCTTCCAACATTATCAATCTGTAGCTCCTTGATCTTCCTACCAATCTGCTTCTCCATTCTTCCTATCCACTTCACCAACATATTTAGGGCTTCACACCTTTGTCTCATGGGATATATCCAACAATGCCTAGATAAATTATCAACAAAAGAGACAAAATACATGTGACCTCCAAGCGATGCAGTCTTAGCAGGTCCCCAAACGCTTACGTGAACACAATCAAGAAGACCTTCTGAGCGGTGAGTACTGGTGCTAAATTTCACCTTCTTCTTGTCTAGAACGTTGTGTTCACCTTTCAAGTTGCAGGTAACAGCACCTTCCAATGATCTCTTCTTTGCAGGAGCTCGCAAAGACTTTTCTCCTCCATGTCCGACCTTTACTTGTCAGACCTTCGTGCAACCATCATCTGAAGAACTAGAAGTCTCCACCTGACCTGTAACCGTACTACCCTTCAAGTAGTAGAGATTGTCCCGGCGGACGCCCTTCATCACCACCATTGAGCCTTTGATCATCTTGAGAACACCATCTCGTACAGATATCACAAGACTCAATGCTTCCAAAGCGCTAACAGAGATAAGATTCCTTTTGAGTTGAGGTACATACCTCACCTCTTTCAATTCTCGTACTATCTCATCATCCATCTTGATATGGACTGTACCCATCCCTTTATATTACAGGGATGATCATCACCCATGACCGTGTAACATCTATCTAGCTTCTCAAAACTAGAAAATCAGGCCCTGTTCGGGCACACATGATAGGTAGCTCCGGTATCTAAGATCCACTCAGCATTATCTGAGTTACAAACAGTAGGAGTAGTAACAGAGAGAGAGAATACCGATGAGTCTTCATCCGATCCATCCGCCTGTGCGAGATTCACCTCGGTGTTTGACTCCACCTTCTTATCTTTGGCCTTTGGGCATTCAGCTTTCCAGTGCCCTAGTTCCTTGCACAAGGCACACTGATTCTTCTTCAGATTTCTGAAGCCTGATCTGGACTTCGATCTTCCCGATCATCTCTTCCCTTCCTATTGGAACTTCTGCCTGTTACCTCCAATGCCACTGCTGTTGTGCTTTTCGAAGAAGACAGTCTGTCCTGTCTCCTTACTTCATAACTCACAAGAGCAGCTGACACCTCACTGTAGTTAAGGGATTTCCTTCCATTGAGAAATGTAAGAGTAAAGGTCTCATACTCTTCCCTAGGAAGAAATTTCAAAAGTATTACCGCCTTATCCTCTTCACTAGTCTCCACATCCACATTAACTAGATCTGTAAGAAGCTTCGTATAGCGATTCAAGTGTTCATTGACGGAGCATCCTCTTTGCATCTGAAACCCATAGAGCTTACTCTTCAACTGCAATCGCGACTCTATACTTTTCGTCAGATACTTCTTCTCCAGGATCTCCCACAGCTGCCTCGCAGATGTCTCATGCAACACCTGATACTTAATGTCTTGTGTCAGACAAGACATGATCAAGCCACACGCCGAACGGTTCATCTTGTTCCAATCTTCTTCTGTCGTTGATGCACGCTTTTCTCTAACCGTAGAGTGTCTTCGAGGTTTGATGCCGTCAACGCATCCATAACCTCACACCTCCACATACCAAAGTTGTTCATGTCGTTGAACTTCACCACATCAATCCTTGGATGTGGATTCATGGATCTCACAGATGTACTTTCTCCAGCCATCTTCTCAACTGATTCCTCAAAGTAATGTGGAAACAAACGGAGTTAGATAAAACAAACTAGATAAAGATAGGATCTTTACCTCCACGCGAAACCCTCGAAGAGTTTCCGAAGCAATCAACTCCTCCAAATTGATTCCTCGAGCACTTCACGCGCTGTTCTGAGATCAACACACGATCCCACAAACAGTCCTAACGCTGATCCGAAATCGACACACGATCTCCGCCAATTAGCAACAGATGTCCTTGAATCAACAGATGATCCCACGACGAACCTGGGATGCTCTGATACCACTTGTTGTGCGCAGCGGTCGGGGAACACAACAACCACCCTTGAGGAATCCGTCCACCTGGCGGAGACTCGATGCAGCCGGAGAAACAACCAACACAACAGGAACAGCAAGCAATAGAGAAAAACAATCAACACACAAATTTAACGAGGTTCGGCAACGTGCCTACGTCCTCGGGACAAGGGAGAGAGAGATTTTATTGATTCAACAATCAATACAACTAATACAAGAGGGGATACTTGAGGGAACTTTTTGGGATACAATACATGAGGGATCTAGCCTCTCTTTTATAGCCACAGAGTCTCTGGATTTAAGGAAACCCAGATTGGATTTGATTTCATCCAGAAAAGGAATCTGAATCCTAAAAGGAAAGTTCAAACGCGCCTGTCGGTCGACCGACCCATGCCACGGTCGACCGAGCGGTTGACCGGGCCCAACCGAAAGCAGCCCTGCTTTCAGTCGGTCGACCGGGCGGTCGACCGCTTCCTTCCTATGCACATTCGTGCACGCCGATCGACCGGGCGGTCGACCGGCCTCCTCCACTGGTCGACCGGGCGGTCGACCGGGAGCACAATTTGGCCTGCTCAATGCGCCGTTTCTCGCTCCTTGATTTCTGATCTCTGTGCTAACTTCCTCTATCTCCTCTCTCCCACACACACCCCATATGTGTACACACGTGTGTGTGTATACATGTGTATATATATACATGTATGTAAACTTACACACACATGTATATTATTGATAACTTAAAGGTAGTTATAATGTTCTAAATATCATATATCTAATAAAAATGGCATAACATGCACAAAGAAGTATTCAAGGATAAATACAACGCGATAACATAAATCATGAATTTGCTAAAGAAAAAACTCAAGATAAATGTCAATTAACTCATTATTACTCATATAGCATGATAAGATTACTACTTATTTGGAATTTAATAAATGGGAGAACATTAAAAATGAACTTTGCATTTAGCCACTTAACCCTCTTCCTTAATTCCTTTCCGGCCTCTTTGACCTATGCGCTAGCGCTCAAGGACATAGGGCAGAGGTGGTATTTGCGGTGTCGGCATCTCTTGCACATTTCCTTTGCTTTAAATGAGGTTTTTTCTTCTTGTGGTTGGTTAGGAGAGCAAGGAGATTTGGGGACAAATGCGGAGGGATTTGGACTTTTAACGTAATGGGTTTGGATATTGAATTGAATCCAGACCTGACCTATTTTGTAAGTTACAATCTAATAAAACTAAAATTTGAACCATATTGATCGATATTTCCGTGATAAATAAGCTAATATCGCAAATATCAACCAATATTGGTTCCAATTATATGACTAATTTTTCACCATATAGTACTGAAAAAGCCTAAGAACCAATATATCGGTGTATAATTATTATTGACCGATATTTAGAATAGAGCTTATAGTCGGGCGCTATCTCAACCAGACAAAATTTGCTCAAGATGAACATGAAGGTCGGTGGACAATGCTTAGGTTATCAATAGCCATTAGGGCCCAAGGATCATTTATTTTTCACCAACTCCTCCGCTAGAACCATTTAGAGCATTATTATAGAGGCTTTTGGTTTTCAGTCCACACGAAATTATTCTAAAATACAGAAAGAAGACCATCAAGAACAGGGCATTATGGTAGCAGTAGTTTTATGGACAATTTGGTTAGACCATAATGATAGATGTATCAGGTGCAATAGATAACATCCGAGGGAAGTTTTATCTCGCGTTGTCCCTCTCATTTCTTACTAGGTAGGTATAGTTGTTAAAGTGACTCAACAAAGAGCCACAATATCACCCTCAGCTTCAACAATAGGTAATTCTCAGAAGGTTTTAGAGTATCGTGGGTGGACAAGCAGACAACATATGATTCATATCCATAGAGTTCTTACCAATGTGTGTTAGTAGGAGACTCCTATTTATCAAAATTACCATGTCAAACATGCAGACAAGATATGACACTTAGACACTACTGTATGACTCGAACATGAACTGTGTATTAAGAGAAGAAGGAAAATAGAATATCTTAGAATTTAAAGACGGTAGAACATTCGAAAGTGTCAAGAGAGAATCCAAAAGAGAAGAATAGAAATAAGAAGTGTTAGTGAGTAGGTTTCTTAAATTCCATAGTCATTCAAAACTGTGTCATGCTTTTATTTTCTTCTAACTACGGAAATCATGATAGATAAGCATGCAGTGTCAGAACGAGCTTATTACTCTTCTAAATATGAGACCAATCTTACACACACTAGTGTTAAAGAGAGCTTAATGATCCTCTAAATATGGCACCAATTACACATACAGATACAGATTTGTATCGTCATATCTCACCTTTTAAATTTGTCATGTCGACACAGAAATGACACCAATGTCTCTTGTCCATGTAACACTAGTTCTAATCTCTCTGATTTCACATGTTTTTAGTTTGGCTAAAACTAATTTACTTGGATCCTCTGTCCCATATTACATTGAATTGCCTTCTCATATCCATGGGCTCTTGTTCATTTTGGGGACTATTACATTTTGATGGTCTGGAAATCTATTACTTCTAAGAGGGGACTCATTGTGGTGCTCCACCGCGCATTTTTGTATTGTTGTTTAATTATCTTCTCTTTAATAAAATAGGTGATTGTGCTTTATTTTCCTTGAAAAAGAAATTTCTGAATAGGGTGATTTGTGAATCCCCTTCAATAACAAATCTTCCTATATACATTTGCAAGGTCGTAGATAGGTCCATCAAAGTGCTAGCATTTCTAACTGGTTATGTGTAGAACCTTATTGTAAAATTTATGCCCTATCGTATTGGTCTTCCCTCTGATGATCCAAGTATAAAACCAATACCAACAAAGTGCTAACTTTTCTAATTGGGTATGTGTTAGAACCTTACTCTAAAATTTATGCCCTCTAGTATTGATGTTCCCTCAGATTCTCAAAGTATAAAACCAATATGACCACCATTTTTGAGATCTCTATCAAAATTTAAATTAACTAATCGCTCCATGGTGACTTCCATGTTATACAATTTCCAGCACTTAAATTTGAGTTGTGGAACAATCCCTAGTTTCGTGAGAGTGTCAATAGTTACTATATCCAAATTCTCCACATATTTCACAAGGAGGTGCAAGTGTTCTTTGATTAGTACCAAGAAATGAGCTCATGCCGTGCTCCAACTTTGTTTAACATCATGCAAGACAAGCTCATTCCAGCACTTCCAAATTATCACACAGTGTGTAGGACACAATAGTAGCTTTTAGTTTACCTGATAAAGAGTTGTGCCCACCTCATTCCACAAGATTTGAAGGCAATTATTGGGATTGGACCAGTTAATAGAAAGTTTCATTATAGACAAGGCATAATAAATCCAAGCTTGTTGAGGATCTGAGCATTCGAATAAACAAGTGATGGAATGCTTGCTTTATGAGTTGAAAAGCATTGTATGTATAAAGCAATCAGCAACCCTCTCTTATGTAATTCCACATTACAGGGAATACAATATTTAAAACAATTTTGAGAGTAAAATATGTACAAATGGATGTGACAGTGCCCATATTTCTTAATTCATCTGATAGTGAGAGCCATGGAAGGTTACTCATGGAATCACACCAGGTTAACAAACAGCATACAATTTTAACGGAATAACAATGACCATCCCTTCTTGATGCAGACCCTATAGTTTTATCTGGTGATGTAGAGTCCAAGAATATAAGACAAATTTCATCCTGCACAAACTGAGGAAGGCAAGCAATCATCTCCAAGCTCCAGTGATATTTTCTCTTATCAAGAAAACAAACAATAGTTTTATCCTCTATTTCAAACATATTACCTCATAACATGAACTCCAAATGATTTCAAATTTCAATGTTCACTTCAATAGAAATCTAGAGATGTATGAATTTTATGTGATACATAACTTCATGGTATATTGTAGTCCTAATAGTTCACACAAGATTTTTCTAGAAGTCTACAGTTAGGTATTTCTAGAAGTCTACAGTTACAGACAGCATGAAAGTCAGGTTCAAGATTGGAAATGGATCCTTCCATTAATTCGCTAGACATCAATATGCGGTCTGCAAACAATCAACTGGTGGGTCCTTAGCGTGAAATTAATGCCTAGTTGATCTAATTAGTTCTTTTTGAGACTTGCTTGACACTTCAAGGGGTACAGTTTCGAGTTGTGAATCATATCAATCTTCTTGATGACAGATCCCTTTTGAGCTCAATATGAGACGGGGAAGCCTAAACTTCTGATCTCAGGGTCAACAGGAGTTGCTATCATGTAACTAACCATGTGTTTACTGAAAAGTTTTTCTAAATTAGTGTCCTTGTCTTCTCTAGTTCCACACTCCTCATAATTTCCAAAAGTCTCCTGAGAGTTGGGTTTCAAGAAGTTAGCCAGCCTTCTACCATAATTGTCTTGCTAGATAATCACCTTCGGAATCACTTGCTAACAAAGCAAATTTGCAAGAAATCAGAATCAGATGAATTCAGAGCATGAAAATAATAACTAATGACATTGATTAATTTATCATTATCGGCACTAAGTTTTATCAATCTGTATGGTGTCTGAATCCTAATGCTTTTATTCTAACAAGAAAATGAAGGTAATTGAAAAAGAATGGTAATCTTTACAAGTCTTATTAATTTTTCGAAAAGAGAAGGCTCTAAGCATGTGCCTTTGACTTGATCAGGGTGCAAACAGTCAATTCTTCAATCATATGCATTATATACAAAAAATGGATGTCATCAATGAAGGAATCAAGCAAATTTATAAATGAAAGGGCATTGATGCAGTCTCCTGATGCCTACACTTCAATTTTTTTCCAAAGTTTTTATAGTAAAGCCACCGTCGTTGACCCGCTGAAAGAGAAATTGTGATTGCGCAACAAATATTAGGTGCACTTGGTGGACTCCGCCACAGTTTTCCCATCAAGTCAAATGGATCTCAGTAAGCACTGCTTCTGATCATGGGCCATATTGGTTGATATTTCATTGTTCCCTGGATTCTATTCCATTTAATTTATTAATTAGGATGTGGAATATTAAGCTAATATGCTTATATTATATGTGGAGAATAATCTAAGGTACAGTAACAAACAATAATACGTAAAGTCCATAAGAATGACCAAAGAGGGGAAAAGTAGCTTGAGGCATTACTTATTGGAAGAGTGCTATCTATCCCAATCAGAATAAAAATAATAGTACACACGACATTAATAATTCTCTTGCAACCAAAATAGTTATCTTTTGATTGCAGTCTTATCCTGCACTAGGCCGGTATCCCCATAACTTAAAATCCATCCAAGTGCCTTTTCACAATAGAGCTTCTTGGAATCATGGACTTTTCAAGAGTTTTCTTAACTTATAATTCTCAACATTCCCTTTGAACTCTTCTTCATAAATTCACTATTGATCAAATTCAGGTTAAAGAAGTTCCCCCGTCCCTTTCTCCTGTCCCTTTCTCTTACTTCTCAACTCTTGAGGCACAACCATACGCACTGTAGTCTGCCACAATATAATCTGTTGAATGAGTCCTGAAAATGATTTTTCAGGCCCCAAACATTGGTGACTCTTAATGCATCTGACCATCTTATACCGCAATACAACAACAAATTAGGCCTGAATATGTCGGACCCTTGGGAATTCTTCCAGCTCTAACTGATACAGATTGCTAATCTATTAACGAGTTATTGGAACCAAGGGTTCGAACCCCCCAAACAACAACAAAAAATAAAATAAAATCTGTGATCACTACAGACTTTCAATTTTGAAAAAATTCGATACCTCCTTATGCAAACAGTTAACATTAGTCCTATTTAGAGAGAAGGGAGCCTTGGCACAGTGGCAGCATTGTTCCATTATCAACTGAAGGTCACAGATTTGAATTGTGCAATATCCTCTCTCTTATGCAAGGAGGGGTAAGGCTATATATTTGACACTCTCACCTTCATAATGAGGAGATCTGCATGCAGGACCTTCCTCTTTTGGGTGAAGCCCTCTGCAGACAGCTGAAGAACCATCCAGAAACAAAAGGACTCGTCAGTGGCCATAAAAAAGGGAAACGTAGAGAATGGTCACACCATGGTCAAATGGATTGTGGTCTAACTAGGACTCCTCCTTTCTACTGGTTTCCATGTCAAAATTTGCAGCGGCAATTTAGTAATAATGATGTCTTGGGGGCCAATAAGGAACCACCATGTGCAGGACCGCAAGGTCAGAATGCCCCAGTTGGCGGGGGGATGACCGTTTCTCCCATTCTCATCAAACATTTGAACTCCCTCTCTCAGTCTAATATATTTCAGAACAAGAGAGGGAGCTCCCATTGACAAAACTATCAATAATATCAAGTTATGGGAGAAAAATAAAAAAAGGAAAAATAAAATACGAAGAAAATTCAAATGAGGAGAGAGAAGGTTGAAGAGTGTAGCTACCTAGAAAAGTAGAGAGCAGACAATTATCTGTTCCTCTCACCTGAGTTTCTCTGCTGATATATGTATAGAGAGACCCTTCCTTGATGAGTTAAAAGCTTTCGCTTCAAATGATTAGTTGACAGTCTGATGGAGCTCTTCATCAGGTCTCTTTCAGTCAAAAGTGCGCAAGTGGAGAGCTCTTCTACAATCAAAGGTACCTACTCCTTGATTTTTTTCCTTGTTTGAGTGTTAGGGACTGTGTTGGGTTCTTGTGGTTCACCTTCATTGGTCTCTAATTGAGCTCCATCTCTTAATTTCTTAGCGGGTTTTGATCTGTTTATATTCATTCTCTGGGATGAGTATCCATGGGAAATTATGAGATATACTCTTATATTTGTAAATTATTACATAATATCTATTCTAAAATCACAAGATTAGAGAAGGGCTCTGCAAGCTGCTTCATGAACTATGATTTGATATAGCGCCCGACTTACTTGTAGAGATGAAATTTAATGTGAAACGGTAAAGTGTATGAATCAGAAATTAGTGATTAAATAAACTTGCTACGTTTCACCAACTATACGATCTTCTGTAGGAAAATAATTTAAAAACTAATATGCAAGCAGATGGGTTTTAAAAATGTGTGAAGCAGTTGTACCGCTTTAAATCTAAAATAAAATAGTGCAAATACTAGTTATGATGACAAGTTGTAGAATTTATACAAATAACCAGTAAACACAGGATAGCAGATGCTCACAACTAACTAATTTTGATGGCAGCATATATAAGTGATAAAATAACAATCACTCTCACAAATAACTAGACCGGGTTAAGAAAAATGACCTACTGAGAATCACAGGGATCTCAGTAGCCAGTAGTGGATTCTGTTGCGAAGCTTTCATTGTCACGAACTCAACGGCTCGAATCGTCAAGTTTCGCCCAAAAATTAACTGGATTGTTTATCGGGTCTGTTGGACTAACGGATTCGCTTCATCACTGTAGCAGACGGGTGCGGGTCGAGTTACTGTAGCACGCGGGTAAGATAACTTAAACCCATCTTCTTCTCTTCTTTCTTGTGTGCGGGTCAAGTCGGGTTGCTTCTTGACTGAACCCGAACTAGATTTAGGGTTGTTGTTTGAACCCAACTTGGACTCAATCACTAGAAGGCAAGCGCTGACGGTGACTTGTGGAGGAAGTGGAAAGGTGCTGCGGTAAGGCAGCAGTGCGGTAGCAACAGTGGCAGGGCGCAATGGTGAGGTAGTTGGGAGAGAAGGAGGCGACGGGTGCGGTGGCATATCAGCGAAAGGAGATGAGGGAAGGAGGCGGTGTGATGATGGTGATGTCGAGGCTCCTCGGCGCGACGCGATAAGAGAGGAGATCGGTGCTGAAGCCCTGGGAGGGGGAGGATGACGACGAGATGGTTGCCGGAGTTTAATCAAGTAGAGGACAAAAAAGGAGGAGAAAAAGATGAGGAGAAGGGCAGTAGCTTCTTGGTGTTGGCGGCGGTGATAAGCGGCGGCAAGAAGGAAGATGAAGAGGACGAAAGTGGGGGAGTCAGCGACGGCTGTAGCAGGCGAGAACAGAAAGAAGGGGGGAGAGAGAGAGAGAAGACGATGGAGATAGAGTGGTTGCGGGTGAGAGAAAGGGGAAAAGAGAAAATAGGTTAGGGTTTATAGGGATAAATAGAAATCAAATCATAAATAAATTGAATGAATCTTTCACCAATAATTTCTTTATCAAAATTCTCATCGGATTAAAATAAAAGTATTTGACTTGTATTTATAGGCCTTATAAACTTCGAGTTCCAAACTACAACTGATGTGGTACTAAAATAAAAGAGAAATTAAAAAAACAAATTACAAATAAAAAGAAATACATAATAAAGTTCCATGTCTTCAACTGTAGATTGGCGTGCTTTTTCATTCTTCAGCTCTGAATGTCTGCACCATTCTCCCTGGGTAGGAGAAAACTAGACCCCGTCAAGTCAGGTGGAACAGTATTCCCCAGCTGTACCGGATCAATTCGCTGCAGATCACTTTGATCTAGCCATGAGTTAACAATTGGTGTCTTTTCTTTCAGCGGATCAAATACGTGTGAGTTTCATCAAATTTGAAGGTGATAGTCTTATCTTCTAAAATTTTATCAACTCTCTCTGCTGTATTGGGATGAGTATTTAGGACTGGATTAAGTGAGGAGCTCTCAAAAAATAATTTAAGAGAAGGCTTATCAACAGGCTACAATCAAAACCGTTATCTCTTGTAATCTACTAGATCATTAATATTGAAAGCACAACTAATGTCATAATCTCTAAGAAGATGTATAACATATGCATTCAGCTTATTCAAGATTTTAAAAGGTCCAGCACTACGGAAATGCAATATTTTAACAGTTTTCGAAGGAAATCATTTCGGATAAATTCAAACCATCACATAATCGCCTACATTAAAAGTTTTAAATATTTTTCTACTATCAGTTCATAAATAGACTTCACATTGCTCTGATTATTTTCATCACTGATCCCTTTGTGTAGTTTGTGCACGTGTTTGTGTGATGCAAATGCAGATTCAAATACTTTATAGTGGGATGGTCTCGACAATAAGAGAGGAAGCAGTTTGCGAATAAGATATGCATGACTAGTGGGAGATAAGTAGCAATGAGAGGTGGAGAAGGTGAAGTTGACAGCAAAATCAAAGTGAATGTCAGTTTGAGTTGTCCAGTCTTGGGTCTCAAGGGTAGTAGCTTAATTTGCTCACCCTTGTACTCAAATTGACACATGTTTGATCGACCGTAAATGGTGACGCTTTTGTCGAATAACTATGGCCTACCTAATATTACTTGACCCACATTCATAGTGATCACATCATACAAGATCTTATCTTTGTAATAATTGAAATTGACTGGGACAAGACATCATTATATGACCTCAAGTGTCATGAAATTAATCCATGACACCTTCAATGGGTGGGGTGGGGTACACCCTCTAATCTAAGATTTTCGCGCAAGTTGAGTGATATTGCATTAATACAGCTTTCACGATCCACGATCACCTAACAATTCTTAGCTACAATTTTGGTGAACGTGTGGAAGGTAACACTTTTTCTCCAATCGTTTTTTTCAACTAGTTGGGGAGAAACACATCTAATAACAGGCAAGTGAGTTGATGGTGTTTGATTAATACAATTGAGACCAACATTATCACTTGTAGGCTCTTTGTCAGTTTCAACATCTCCCGGGTCATAAATGTACTCTTCAGAGTTTGACTCAGAGATTTCAGTGGATATTCCATCTATTATACTGATTCTGACGAGACTAGGACAACTGACAGCTAAGTGCCTATAATCTCGACATTTGTAACACTTAATTGTGGAACTAACTTTGGAGAACTCAGGGCTCTTGTTTTTGTTGTCCCATTCAAAGCTCTTGCCCTTGAGTCATTTCTATGTAAAAGATTTTTGGCACTAGACCTATTGGGTCGAGGAGATGGGGAAGGTCTAAGCACTGAGTGTAACGTCCCGATCCCGCAGGTACGGATACGTCAGTGTAACGTACATGCTCAAAATGAAAATACGCTCTCATATGTACACTAAGTATCAGTACAAGTAAGAATTAGAGTACATAAGCATAATGGTAATATACATTCCAATATAATAGTACAAATACACTGTTATCACAGAGCGTGATCCGTTATCACAGAGCGTGATCCAATATCACATGAATATTACATCACCAGGAGATGCAAAAGTATGATTTAAAAAGATATTTACAGAGTATAAAAAACTGGTAGATGCTCGCGAGCAGTAAAAGAGAATCTCGAGAGCCGGTCAAGAGGGGGCTAGAAGAAAAGAGTTACGGACGATCTACCGCTGATCCACCACGCTTTCGCTGCGCAAAGAAGTTCCACGGGAGGGGTCCACTACGTTTCAAGCTCCAAAATCTAGACATGCAAGTCCAGAGGTTGTCAAGCAATCCAATGAGTACATAAAATGAAGCCAAATGGCTTGCAGAGGCAAGCACACCTGTACTGAGAAGTGAGTCGTGTACTCAAATCATGCAGACATTCAATAAAATATAGAATTAGTATAAAATCAAGAAGCAAGCAAGTCAGAAAATTAAATACAGTAGCACGTATATAATATCTGACAAGAGGAGGCAGTGTATTATAATTATACAAATAATAATAATCAGTAACGTTTATTATTTAGTCATTCCCTGCCAATGACACATACACTAGTTATCCACACCGAAGTTCCGACTCCAGCAGTACCCATCTGAATCATGATACCTGGTATCATTCCCCGAACAAGGGAGTGGTCAAATAACACACGTTCTTGATATTATTATTGTATATGGAGTGGGGCAGGTATAGTCTAGTAACAAAATAACAGGAATAATTAATGTAGTATAGAAATAATATACAAGTGGTGGGCAGGATAACTTAATTATACAACAATAGTAATAATCAGTATAGTTTGTTATTTAAATCATTTCCTTTCAGTGTCTCATACCACTGGCAGTTCATACCGGAGTCCACAATCCAGTAGAACTCATCCAAGCTTGAAATGCAGATACCATTATCCAAATGAGGAAGTGACTCAATAAGCTTCTGATATTATTATTGTTTGGTAATTAAGTTATATCCAGTGCAAGATAGTGTGTCAGGACTCAGTCATACAGGACTCAGTCATACAGGTACAATTTAGTAAACAAGAATAACAAGAACTAATTACAGTAGCACAAGAATAGAATCGCACAAGTGGCGAGTAAGGTACAACAATATTAATAATAATAGCAATAGTAATAACAATAATCAATATCATTTGTTATTTTAGTCATTCCCCACCAATGTCTCATGCCACTGACAGTTTACACTGGAGCACGTACTTCCAGTAGAACTCATCTGAACTCAGATATGCCGGGGTACCATTATTCGAATGAGGGAGTGATCAAATTACATACGCTTCTGACATTATTATCGTTAGGATATTAAGTGCATCGTGTACTGTGTATTGTGTCAAGTGCTAAGTCAAGAAGGTTGGTGTACTAGGAACTCAATATGGGACCCCAGAGGTACCCCTACGGACTCCAGAGGTATCCCCACCACATGTGTGATACTTAGCTCTGAGTGACACTTAGCTCCACACACCATGTGTGTATCAGGTAACATGAATAAGTAATCAGGTCAATAATAGTGTTAATAGCAGGTGCATTATGAATACGATGTGGGGACTCAGAAGTACCCCCACCACCTGTGTGGTGTGGTACTTAGCTCCACACACCGTTCCATGTGTCCAGGTTACAAGGGTGTTATGTGAAGCGATATAGGTAAGAAGTCAGGTGTCAAGGTACTGGGAGGAGCACAATAATATAATAATCAAGTAAATACAGAATTACCACATCGAGTAAGAACAGATTATACAGCCAAGTACAGAAATACAGTATAACAGAATATTTCAAACTCTTCACAATTATACTATAAATAATAATAATATTTATTAAACAACCAAATGGAATAATAATAGTTATTAAACAACCAAGAGGATCTTAGCAAGACTGGAGTGAAACTAACGTACAACACTAGACGCTATCATGCTCGGCGTAGCTAATGCTCGCGACGCAGCTAAATGCACACAACGAAGCGAGCGTATGAACGCTAAGCTAACACACGTCGTGAAGCCACGCTCACAATGTAACTACGCTCGGACGGAGTCAGCGTAAAGTGTTGGATGCTAGGCTTGCCTACTAGGCGGAGCGTGTGAAAAAAACCCAGAGGGTTTAAGTCCGAAGCTAGAGAAAAGCCTGGAGGCTAAGCCCGAAGGCTGGAGTATAGCCCGAAGGCTAGAAAAATCCCAGAGTCTAAACTCGAAGGTTGAACAAGTACAAGTATCAATACAAGCAGTCGCTTACACTATCACAAACATCAGGTTGAACAAGTACAAGTACCAGTACAAGCAGTCATTTACATCATTACAAACATCAGTCAATAGAATACAATATTCAGCCCACAAAAATACAAGTACCGACTATACAGTTATAACAATTATACAACACTCGTACAATTACATCATCCGCCCACAAATATACAAACACCCAACAAATATACAACACCAAAATACTCATCCACCTAAAACAGAAACTCGCCAAAGGCGGGGAAAGTACTCGCAACAACCAAGAGACGGTACTCGCGCATGCAAGTACAAGTACTCGCCTAATATCGGAACACTGCGAACGATCTGAAAACTCTGAGAAATGCCTATGGCGTCGACATATAAAGTGCATTAGAGGGAGAATGAGGAGAGAGGAAGGATGCGGATAAGAGAGAAGAAAGAGAGGGAAAGGGAGGAGAGGGAAAGGGAGGAGAGGAGGGAGGGAAAACAAGAGAGAGGAGAGAACGTGAGGGGAAGAGAGAGGGAAAAGAGAGAAAATAGAGAGAAATGGAGAAAAAGAAAGTGGGAAGGAGAGGGGAGAGAGGGGAGGGGTTGCATGGCCGGGCTGGGGCCTTGGGAGCACGCGTATGGCCGAAGGGGGTGGCGTGCAGCCTGTAGGGGAGGGGCTGGCTGGTTGGAGGTGGAGATGAGGGCGTGAAGGTGGCTTGGAGGTGGTGGAATTGGTAGAGGAAGTGGTGCATGGTGGTGTGAGTGGTGGAAGTGACGGTGATGATGTAGATGGAGCTATCCATCGCCTGATATTGTGCCGGAGCTGATGCAATCCTCGCCGGAAGTGAGACACCGGAGGAGTTGGTTTGCATATCAGTAAAAAAATATTGGAATGTAGCAGGAAAGATGTGCATATCATAGAGAAGTGTGATAGAAAAGGAAGCAAAAACAAATAAAATAGATAGGGTTGTAGCAGAAATATTAGCAGGAAAGATGCGCATATCATAGAGAAGTATGATGGAAAAGGAACCAGAAACAAATAAAATAATAGGGTCACAGGAGAAATATGAAAATTTATAATGATATGTAGCAAGTATTTCTGCAACAAGTTTGGGCAAGTCAAATGGAGAAATATGGAAATCTAATGATATGTAGAAAATATTTCTGCAACAAGTTTGAGTTAGTCAACAATGATGACAGGTTCAAATAAAACTTCTCCAAGAATTTTGACCATAAACAAAAACTTCTCTTCCCTACCTATAAAATTCCCAAGTCAAATTTTGCTGATGTCTCATCATGATTTAATATAAAATTTACATAGAGATGTTAGATTCTAGTATTTAGTGGTTTGTATAATACATTAAGTTTCAGATGGTACTCTCAGATTCTAATACTAAGTTTATTCAGGTAATTCATATGCTGGTTGACAAATATTCCATCAGCAAGAATAAGAAGTTTCAGGCTTGAGGACAGATTTCAGCAGATACGTTCTAAACAAAAACACAATGGAGTCAACTGAGAATAGAGAGCAGAGTGGTGAAATTCAAAAAGAATTCAGTTTCCACAATCAAAGAATGACTTCGACTCATAACGGTAAATCCAAAGATGAAATCGAAGAAATTGAAATGAATGGGTCCAGTAATGGTAAAAGGCTTATGGATTTCATCCCACTATATATTCCTACAATTGAGAAAGGCCTAATGCCTAAGAACCATCGCGAGAAACGGTTTCTTAGATTTCCTGAAAGCACGTCCAACCAACGAGTGGTTTCTCAGATTTGGATTCATCAGAGAGCCCGGAGAGGAACAAGTCAAGCCGACCAGGCCTCGCCTGATCCAGCTCCTGATCGTCCTACGCGACAACGATTCCGTGTGCAGTTTGTCAGGAAAATCAACTGGAAAGCCCTTATCAAGTATTTCAAGAAGTGGATAAGAAGCCCGGCCAATGTAGCTCTCTTTATCTGGCTGGTCCTCTGTGCTATAGGCATAGTCTGGGTCTTGCTCTTCATGATCGGAGCACTAAACGGAGTAATGCCCAACAAGGATCAAAGAGACGAGTGGCAGGAAGTCATCAACCAAATCCTCAATGCGCTCTTCACCATGATGTGCGTCTATCAGCACCCGGTAATTTTTCACCACCTGGTGCTGGTACTCCGATGGAGACCCAAGGATCAGGTGGCTGCAAGGAAAATTTACACAAAGGATGGCAGGCAGCGACCTCATGAAAGGGCGCATATGTTGCTCGTTGTGTCTCTCCTGCACCTCACCTGTGTTGCCCAATACGTATATTGTGCACTCTTCTGGGTTGGTCAAGAAAGAATCGACCAGACTGGCCTCAGTATCTCACCCTTGGCATTGGAGTTGCGGCTCCAGTTTATGCCGCCTGGCATACATACTACGGTCCTCTAGCAAAGAACACTCCTGATCTCGGAACAGATGAAGAGTCCCGGGCAAATGGAAGTAACCAATGGCCTGAGACCGAAGTGGCATTGTACCACCGAAAGGTTGTGGTCACAACGCCAGAGTGGATCGGCGGGTTATTTGATTGCCGGGATGACGTGACTGTAGCTTGCCTCTCCTTCTTCTGCACCTTCTGTGTCTTTGGATGGAACATGGAAAGGCTCGGCTTAGGCAACATGTATGTCCACATAGTCACTTTCGTGCTACTTTGCGTCTCTCCCTTCTGGATCTTCAATGTATCAGCCATCAACGTCGATGATGATACTATTAGACTTATCGTTGCTATCTCAGGAGCTATTTTCTGTGTGTTTGGATTGCTATATGGGGGCTATTGGAGGTCACAGATAAGGAAAAAATTCAAACTTCCAGGAAATCCTTTCTGCTGTGGGTATCCTCTAGTGACTGATTTCGGATACTGGCTCTTCTGCTGGTCATGCTCTCTAGCCCAGGAGGTCCGGACAGCAAATTTCTATGATATAGAAGATGATGGGTTTTGCAGGAAAGTTACTGACGAGGAAGGCCGGACTGTATTGTTCCTTTGCCGAGGGAAGGTAATTTGAGGAACATTGATTCTCCACCAAAGCTTGAGGGTGTTAATGTAATCAGCCCTAGAGAAATGTCAGGAGGATGCCCAATTGAGTTGTCGAATGCCCTTGGAAGGGCATCGACATATTCAAAGGTTCATGCGATGACACCACCACTTCCATCAGTGATGCAGGCAGAAAATGAATAGCAAATGAATTATCGCATAATAAGATGTGGACAGTTTGGAGGTGCTGCATGGCAGTGACCAAGATCGTTTTCCTATCTCTGTCTCTATGCAACATTTTTGGATATGAAAATGGTGAGATCTTCAGTACCTTTTGCTGTTTGTGAAATTTTTTCTATTGTGCTTGTACAATATACAGATTGGTGACTTGTGAATACACTAAACTTATATCTGATGTGATACAGAAATGATTATGATGCAGTGAGCATCAAAATAGTCGTTAGTTTGTTTCATGGAATTTGTATTTTCACTCCTACAAGTTAGGACACACTGTAAACAACACATGATGCATCGCCTCTCCTACCTATGGTTCCTGGGAGTGCATAAAATACAATTTCCTAATGTTCAAGTTTTCTAGTTCCTTTAGCACTACACATCTAAAGGATTCGTCTAAGTTTTTGAACATGGTACAGAAATGAGTGAATAATTTATGTCCCTGTGTTAAATTTAGTTCTCTGTTCCCACAAATGGCCATATTGAGAGGTTTCAAATTTTCAAATTTTGGTGTCATGTGCATAAGAAGTTATAGGACTATGACTTCTACAAAATAATACCAGATCTCATTGATTCTCTCATACAGTCATTAATACTGTTGGTGACAACCAAATTTTGCAAAGAACTGATGTCCTGATGCTGAAAAATTATAATACTTGTGACGGAATTTCTATGGATTGTTTGTTTCCAGTATCATAAACTTCTATAAAATGTGATACGTTGTCAGCCAAATAATCCCATGTCTCGTGAATTCTCTCTATGCAAAGCATCTCGTTGTCAGTGACAATCAAATTTCTGAGGACTTGAATCTCTTGATGCAGAAGTTGCATCTGAATTTCTATTGATTATATGAAGTACCCTGAACTTTCATGAAATGACATGTATTATCCTTGTCCCAAATAATCCCGTGTCTCGTAAATCGTCTATATGCAAAGCATCATGCTGTCAGTGACAATCAAATTTCTGAGGACTTGAATCTTTTGATGCAGAACTTGTATCTGAATTTCTATTGATTATATGAAGTACCCTGAACTTCCATGAAATGGCACACATTTATCCTTATTGTCAGCCAATGACCCCAAGTCTCACTTTCTCTATGCAGTGCGTCATTGTTTTAGGGCTGTTTGGATTCAAGGAAGTGGGCGGAAGTGAGGAAGTGTCATTTCTCATTTCCGTTGTCCATCCAAACACTGGAAAAGAAAAAAATGAGAAA